>CM053037.1:169395755-169568255 GCA_028564925.1 Lithobates sylvaticus | reverse complement strand
CGGAGATGTGATTGTGATGAGGTTTACAGCAGGGTGTGTAATATGGGCGATGAGTGCCGTAGAAGAGAGCCCAGCAGCAAGCAAGGAGGTTTTTGGGTGGTTTTTTTTTTGGCCCCGAAACACCAAATTTGCCTCATACGACCACAACAGTGTAAGGATGCGCGGTACCCACAGAAGTGTTTATAAAATAGATTTTAGGAAAAGTGTGGCCTCTAGGCATACAAACCCGGGGTAACATTTCAACCTCCCAACCCAACAACACACATAGTACATAAACCACTTGTAAGCTCAAAGAACATGTTTTATTTGCCAGCATTGATGGCCAGTGGAGACCAACCCAACTCTTACCAATGTTGTATGAAGCGTTGGGAAGTTGCGGTACAAAGCCCCGCCCATGGAAATGGAACGTCTACACCGAGGAGGGCAGATCTGCTCCGTCTTAATGACCTGACGGTTGGTGGTCACCTACATGTAGGAGCCGCCATTGCTTGTCCTTCAGATGACTTGGCAACACGTCCATGAGGTCCCTTGCTGGTATCTTCTCCCTGGTTTGTGCCGGCAGCATTGGCTCTCCTGATTGGCTAGTGTGGAATGACATCACTCCCGCTCCAGAAATGTAAACTGAGCTGCAATTGTGAACCTTTTCAAAATTAGGGCGTTTTTTTTTCAACTTTTGGTTGGCGCCTCCCGTCTTCAAGATTTTTCACCTAGATGAGAAGGGCTTATTCACCGCACATCCCAGGAGGCTGTGGAGCCCAAGTATCAAGATTTGTACGTTTTACATAGACGGGATTAAGAGCACCTCATCCACACGTCCTATCCCATGCCGCCATCTTGAATCTCCAATAACCGGGTGTTGGTGGTTCCCTTGCTTTCACAGCAGCTGCTTCCAATTATGGGAAATTCAAGATGGCGCCATGAGACAGGACCAATGGCAGGAGAGCGCCTATAAAAAGGTCAGGATGCGCTAGGGTTGAATTTGGGATTATCCCACGTAAAGAAGCATTTAAGGTAACATGGAAAGTAAAATTGTAGGTGGGGTAGAAGTTCCCCTCAAACTGCAGGTGACTAATGGGTTTGTGGGCACTATAAATAGTATAACCACTTCAGCTCTGGAAGATTTATCCCCCCCCCCCCCCCATGACCAGGCCATTTTTTTGCATTGCGGCACTGCGTTATTTTAATTGACAATTGCGCGGTCATGCATCGCAATGTCTTTTTTTTTTTTTTTTTTTTTTTTTTTCTTTTGGCGGTATTTGATCACCCCTGCGGGTTTTATTTTTTTTGTGCCATAAACAAAAAACGACTGACCATTTTGAAGGGGAAAAACAAACCATTTTTTTTTACTTTCTGCTATAAAACCCAATCAAAAAAGAGAAAATGATTTCTTCATCGCTTTAGACCAATATGTATTCTGCTATATATTTTTGGTATTGGAGGGAATGGACACACCCTTCTACACACAGGAAACGGGAGCTGAGGCTCACTCACAGGCTGTGTGCTGGAGCTCCCTGTTTTTTTTTTTTTGTTTTGTTTTTTTGTTTTTTTTTTTGGTCAGGAAAACTTGTCAGAAGGGACTTGAAGCAGCAGACAGAAATTACACTAAGGCCCTTTTCACACTGAGGCGCTTTGCAGGCGCTAAAGTGCTAAAAATAGCGCCTACAAAGCGCCCTAAAAGAGCCGCTCAGTGCGCTGAGGGCTTTCACACTGGAGCGGTGCACTCGCAGGACGCTGAAAAAAGTCCTGCAGGACGCTGAAAAAAGTCCTGCAGGGCGCTGAAAAAAGTCCTGCAGGGCGCTGAAAAAAGTCCTGCAGGGCGCTGAAAAAAGTCCTGCAGGGCGCTGAAAAGTCCTGCAGGGCGCTGAAAAAAGTCCTGCAGGGCGCTCCTAAAGCTCCCCTTCCCATTGAAAACAATGGGGCAGCGCTCCAAACCTGCCTGCAAAGTGGCGCTTTGCGGGTGGTTTTGACCCTTTTTCGGCCACTAGCGGGGGTAAAACTGCCTGCTAGCGGCTGAAAAGCGCTGCTAAAACAACGGTAAAGCGCCGCTAAATATAGCGCCACTTTACCGCCAGCGCCTCAGTGTCGAAGTAGCCTTAGTGCTCTGAATTGAGATAAGTACACACTATAAAGCAGTGATGGGGAACCTTGGCACCCCAGATGTTTTGCAACTACATTTCCCATCATGCTCAACTACACTGCAGAGTGCATGAGCATCATGGGAAATGTAGTTCCAAAACATCTGGGGTGCCAAGGTTCCCCATCTCTGCTATAGAGGGATATGCTTTGTTCATGTTATGAGGTTTATAACTACTTTCTGACAACTACAAGTGGCCTATCCACTCGTGGAAGTGACTGTTGGAGTCAAACAGAACTGTTGCTGCATAGTTGGTGAGTCCTAAAGGAGATTGTACAATCGGATTGTAATGTGCGGTGAACATAAGAGGTAATTTCCAGTCCCTTTTTAGAGGTGGAAATTAAAATTTCGAAACTGAAAATTCATGATGCACTTGGCGGAGATTGTTGTGTCTTGTGTGGTGTGTTTTATTAAAAAAAAAAGCCCTGGTTCACAATGAAGGTCACTTTGAAATCGCTCTACTTCACTTGAAGTTGCACAATTTCAAAGCCACAGGTTGGTGCGATTTTTTTCATATGCAATTTGTCTGACATCTGTGTGACTTTTTCCATGCAAGTCGCACCTGAAATCGCCAATAATCGTGCAGGAACCTATTTTTCAAGTCAGTCGCACCAATTTGAACAGTTCCGTTGCCGACAATGGGGCGCGACTTGTCATAACGTTTGACAGTTCCAAATTGCATGACAAGTTGCACCGGCGTGAACGGGGGCTTAAAGGGTTGTTGTAAAGGCAGAAGGTTTTTCTTTTATTTTTTTTTTATTTTTTTTGTATCTATGCATTAAACACTTCAGCCCCAGAAGGATTTACCCCCCTTAATGACCAAGCCATTTCTTTACAATATGGCACTGCGTCGCATTAACTGACAATTGTGCGTTGTACCCAAAGAAAAAACTACATTTTTATTTATTTTTTTTACAAATGGAGCTTTCTTTTGGTGATATTTGATCACCTCTGCGTTTTTGTTTTTTTTTTTCTATTTTTTTGCGCTATAAACAGTGACCATTTTGAAAAATATTTTTAACTTTGCTATAATGCATATCCATTAAAAAAAAAAAAAATATATCCAATTGCTTCACCAGTTTAGGCCAATATGTATTCTGCTACATATTTTTGGTAGAAAGGGCAATACGTGTATATTGATTGGTTTGCGCAAAAGTTATACAGTCTACAAAATAGGGGATAGGTTTATGATTTATTTTACTGGTAATGGCGGCGATCTGCGCTTTTTAGCTGGACTGCGACATTGCGGCGGACAAATCTGACCCAGTGACACTTTTTGGGGACTGGTGACATTATTGCATTGATCAGGGATAAAAAAAAAAATGCACTGATCAATGTATAAATGGCACTGGCAGGGAAGGGGTTAATGCTAGGGGGCTATCAAAGGATTTACTGTGTTCCCTGGGTGTATTCTAACTGTGTGGGGGATGGACTTACTGGGACAACACAGAGATCGCTGTTCCTGATTACTAGGGACAGCAGATCTCCACGTTGTCCCTTGTCTGAGTTGGGATCAGCCTTGTTTACATAGGCAGATCCCGTTCTGCCTCTCTGTACAGGTACGTCGGTTTGCGCCGGCCCGAGCCGCCTTGCCACAGTATATATGCGGAAAGCGGTCAGCAAGTGATTAAGGCCCCTTTCACACTGGGGCGGTTTGCAGGCACTATTGCGCAAAAAATAGCGCCTGCAAACCGACCTGAAACAGCCGTTGCTGTGTCTTCAGTGTGAAAGCCCCGAGGGCTTTCACACTGGAGCAGTGCGCTTGCAGGACGCTGAAAAAATGTCCTGCAAGCCGCATCTTTGGTGCGGTGTATTTACCGCTCCTAAAGCACCCCCTCCCATTGAAAACAATGGGGCAGCGTTCCAAACCCGCCCGCAAAGCGCCGCTTTGCGGCGGTATTAACCCTTTTTCGGCCGCTCGCGGGGGGGGGGGGTTAAACCGCCCCGCGAGCGCTAAAACACTAAATATATCACCGCTTTACCGCCAGCGCACCCAGTGCCCCAGTGTGAAAATAGCCTTAGATATATAAAGCCTTATGTGTGCAGCTGCCCAGCCCCCCCCCCAAACACTTACCTGAGCCCCATCTCTATCCAGTGATGCCCATAAGTTCCTCGACTGCATACTATGACTGTCTGGGACTCTCCCTCCTGATTGGCTCAGACACAGCAGGGGTGCCATTGGCTCCTGAGCGAGAGACCCCGCCCGCAGCGGTGTCTTACTGGATATGCGGAACTGCCGCTCGGCTTGGGTGCCCCATAGCAAGCTGCTTGCCACGGGGGGGGGGGACTCAACAAGAGCTCCAGCCAGGGACCCGAGAAGAAGGCTGCTCTGTGCAAAATCACTGCATAGAGGAGGGAAGTATGACATGTTTGTTATTTTAATAGAGCAAAAAAAAAGACTTTAATCTAGGTGTGATTTGTCTTTTTCTTCCAGATCTGTGCAGTAATTGATGTGAAGCTTTTACATGTGCAGGAACTTCCTGTAATGGAGACCGCTCACTGCTGCTCTCTGCTTGTGCGGGGTGACTAGTCTTGTCTCCGCCCACCTCCTGTAGCTTTCAGTAGGAAAGCTCTAGTGGGTGGGGTCTGCTGGGCTCTCTGCACATGCTTTGTACAACACGGTGATATCGCTGCTACTTTAAGAAGGTAATATCTGGGTTTGCAAAGGCATTTGGCTCCCACAAAGTGGATTTATAGCCTATGTTGGGGGGAGGAGGAATCTATTTAGGTCCACTTTTGTGCCTGGAGTTAAGTTTTACTGTTACTAAACCCACAACAGTAAAATCAGTCTGTATATGCAGTAAATCATGCTTGTTATACTCACTGTGGAACCTAAGGGGTTAATTCTCTGCATTGTGTAAAAAGCCTGTTTGATCAGATCTTCTCTGATCCTCTCCTTCTTCTTCCACTGTCCCTAATCTATCTCCTGATAAGACAGAGCCTTGGAGTCGCTCTGCACATGATCAGTTTGATGTGTGTTGCTAGAGATTTTTTTTCTTTCTTCGGGAGGGTGCATGTGATCAGTACAGGGCCAATTGGCATTGTCCAGACAGAGGGTCAGGGGTCCTGCAGCCTCATAGGACAGTCAGGGGAGAATTAAAACTCCTACAAGCTTTAACCAGACACTGATAGAAGTCACAAGACTGCTATATACTGCTGATAAGTTATTTAGCAGTTTATTAAAAAAAAATAAAAAATTCCGTGTACTGTGGGAGACCAGATGTAGTGAGTGCAGGGCCCGGAGTTTAGTAACACTTTAACTATTTTATATTTTTAATATTAAGTTGTGAGTTGTACACGATCTGTCACATGTCAGTGTAATGCCATACTACACAAATTGGGCTTTTGCACTCTTTTTTTATTTTGCCAGAAATGACTTTTTTTTTTTTTTTTTCTGCTTCATGTATTTGTAGTTTGGGGTCATTTGGGGGCTCCCCAGGCACTGGTAATCCCCCCCCCCCCCCCCGAACACTCTCCTAGGATAGATCCCTCCACCCTGTACTTGTATCTTGTTGCCTTTCATTAGGCTGACCTACATTACACTGAGAATTTCTAGAGACAACGGTTGGGGATTACTCTCAGCTGCTCGGTGTAGTAGTAGCAAAGCAATCTGTTGTAGCAGTTATCAGCGTCTCTACAAGGGCGGTGTGTTCCCTGATCAGTATGTATGGGAAGACGCGGGTCTATTTACATAGGAGTGATTGATGGCGGTTTTATTGCCTGTCATAAATGCAGTGTTAATCAGGTGACCTCTACTCTGACGGCCATGTTTGCTATAGACATGCTTTTTGCCTAGACCAGAGTAATGATGCTTGACTGCAAGGTCATCGAGGTGATCTGTATGAGATTCACCCTCTACAGCAACATTATCCCACCTCTACACATTGTATATGTATAGAGCAACACTATCCCACCTCTACACATTGTATATGTATAGAGCAACCTTATCCCACCTCTACACATTGTATATGTATCGAGCAACACTATCCCACCTCTACACATTGTATATGTATCGAGCAACACTATCCCACCTCTACACATTGTATATGTATCGAGCAACACTATCCCACCTCTACACATTGTATATGTATCGAGCAACACTATCCCACCTCTACACATTGTATATGTATAGACCTTATCCCACCTCTACACATTGTATATGTATAGACCTTATCCCACCTCTACACATTGTATATGTATAGACCTTATCCCACCTCTACACATTGTATATGTATAGACATTATCCCACCTCTACACATTGTATATGTATAGCGCAACATTATCCCACCTCTACACATTGTATATGTATAGCGCAACCTTATCCCACCTCTACACATTGTATATGTATAGACATTATCCCACCTCTACACATTGTATATGTATAGAGTAACACTATCCCACCTCTACACATTGTATATGGATAGAGCAACACTATCCCACCTCTACACATTGTATATGGATAGAGCAACACTATCCCACCTCTACACACTGTATATGGACAGAGCAACACTATCCCACCTCTACACATTGTATATGGACAGAGCAACACTATCCCACCTCTACACATTGTATATGTATAGAGCAACACTATCCCACCTCTACACACTGTATATGTATAGAGCAACACTATCCCACCTCTACACACTGTATATGTATAGAGCAACACTATCCCACCTCTACACATTGTATATGTATAGAGCAACACTATCCCACCTCCTACACATTGTATATGGATAGAGCAACATTATCCCACCTCCTACACATTGTATATGGATAGAGCAACATTATCCCACCTCTACACATTGTATATGTATAGAGCAACACTATCCCACCTCTACACACTGTATATGTATAGAGCAGGGATATGCAATTTGCGGACCTCCCAGCTGTTGCAAAACTACAAGTCCCATCATGCCTCTGGGTGTCATGCTTGTGGCTCAGTCTTGCTATGCCTCATGGAACTTTGTAGTTCTGCAACAGCTGGAGGTCCACTAATTGCATGTCACTGGTATAGAGCAACATTATCTGATGTATAGAGCAACATTATCCCACCTCTACACATTGTATATGCAGCCCTCAAATTCCACTCGCATTTTGCAAGGTGGGTTTTGAGGGCAGGTGTGGAGGGGGGGTGGGGGGATGGGAGTCCTTCTCCCAGCGCTCGTGAGAGGAGAGCAGGTGGTCGGATCATCAGAGCGTGGGGAACATCACTAGCGGCTTTCATTTCAATAGCGAAGAGTTCCCCGCACTCACTGTCACACACATCCCCGCCCCCTGGTCCTGAGACTTTGATAGACAGATCACCTGGGACGAGTGATGTGTCTCAGCTTCTCGGCCAGGGGACGGGGCTGTATGGAACACTGCTATGAAATGAAAGCTGTCCCAGCAGTGTGTTCATCGGTGGCCGGCAATCCTCTTCCTCTCCTGTTACGCTGCATTGGTGGGTACAGGCAGGCTGCATTGGTGGGCACAGGCAGGCTGCATTGGTGGGCACAGGCAGGCTGCATTGGTGGGCACGGATAAAGTTAATAACTTAATTCTGCTTAAAACATTTAATTGTCATTTCATGAGCTAATTTATGATGGTGTGTTTAGGGGCGGAATTAGGGGCTGGGTGGGGCAACTGGTGGTGAGTAACGCTTGAGGCCTGGCTAGTGGCTCAGGACTTGAAATTTTGAGCCCTGGTATATGTATAGAGCAACATTGTCCCACCTTTACACATTGTATGTATAGAGCATCATTATCCCACCTCTATACATTGTATATGTGTAGCGGCCATAACCCCTCGGGGCGACCTCGACTTTTCTAGACTTGCCAATTACCTCCTCGTAGCTCGTCAGTTGTTGTCTCGGGGTTCCCAGGGTTAGTACCCAGTAACTTCAGAAGCTGACACACACAAGTCCTTTGAGGATTTTTATTTTGCAGGGGTAACATCCAACTATAACACAGTCTCAGGTGGGAATAGAGGGCACGGGTGATAAAACTCAGGCACTTAACTGCTGACATCCACTGAATGTCTTAGCCCAGAGAGTAGCCACTCGCAACTGGGTGCTTCACTGCTGGATAATCCTCTAACCATAGATTTAGCAGCCAACAAGTGACTCGCAAATTTGGAAAGTCTCTGCCACAAACTAGGTTTTAACTGAAGATAAGTTAGGAACTTTTCCCACAGTACCTGGATCTTTCAGCCGCCTTGGCGATACCGTAAGAAATGTTGATTCACTAGTGTCCATACAACTTCAGCTCCCAGGCTCTTACCGAGCAGCCAGCTTCTTGGCCCTCCTCCGAAGAGTCCTCCCCTGGTCACTTGTACGAGTTGTGTCTCTCCAATACCGAGAGCACACCGGGACACCTCCGAATCCTCCAGTTACTGGACCTCGAACTATCCAGTTCTGAGGCTCAGGAACGGATGGATCCCCACCTCCAGACCATGAGGGCCTCTGGGGCTGGTCGGGGTGACCATGCTCACAGGGACGGCAGACACTCCTGTGTCCGGAACCCCTCATGGGGCTCGCCCGAACCGAAACCAGGAATCAAAGCAGCAGCCCGTCCCTGAACACATGACTTCAGCATCTTAAATACCCCTTCCCAGACTACACAGCGGGGCCAGATGCGCCCACTGATTGGCTCGGGGAAAGATTGGTACCTAACACGTCCAACCAGGCCTGGTTCTCGGCCTGTCAAAGGTGCGTCACTGCACCTATGACCAGGCGGAACCTCAGCCCAACCAAACTGATGCCAAAGTAAAAGACCTATAGAATTAACCCCCAGAACTCTGTTACAGTTCTGAAAAACGAAATTTACATATGTATAGCGCACACTTAGTCAAGTGTCGGCGCTACATATGTATAGAGCAACATTATCCCATTGCTATACATTGTATATGTATAGAGCATAAGTCCATGTAGAAAAGTGTTTAAAGTGAAGGGAAACCCCCAACGATTAACTTATTCCATTTTTGGTCTGATAAATCCATAACATTTTTATATCTGTATGAAAAGTGCACAGTTATAATTGTTTCTCCTGCCAGAAAGCAGTGATGCCCTGTTCACTCTCCATCCTATCTCAGGCCCTACCCAATACACCTCTGTGATCTCCATAATAAGAGAAAGGGGTGTTCTGTCCTAGGGAGAAGTATTTTGTAGTCCTGTTCTAGGGGGAGATGTTCTGTAGTCCTGTCTTAGGGAAGAGGTGGTCTAGTGGGCCTGTCGAAGGGAAATGGGAGAACTGTTCTGTAGTCCTATCCTTCTGTTGGGAGAAGAGAGATGTTTTGAAGTTCTCTGAAGTTCTCTGTGAGTGACAGGTGATTTACATATCTCATGCACTAGCCTGAGACAGGCACATCCTGTGTAAAAAGTTCACAATTCACTTCCCCCTCCCCTCCAGCTCTCCCAGCTTTACTGTGTTGTGACTGGATGTCATCATGGGATGCAGACTATAGACAGACAAGTGATTTAGGGGACATGTATGTAGTCAGAGCTGGGCAGAGTAGAACATCCAGTGATCTGATGATAACCTGTCTCAGGCTAGTGCATGAGATATGTAAATCCGCTGTCACTCACAGCAAGGGGGCGTTTTTGACAAAGTTTTCAAGACTTTGTCAAGATTTCTCTAACTGAACAATAAAAGAGGATTGCTCAGGCCTCTAGTAAATCTGTGTGGCAAGACTGGGCTCAAATGAACGGAAATCTTATTCTCTACAGTATGACATCAAAAAAAAAAAATAATAATTTGCATTTACATCCACTTTAAATATGTAAATGAAGTAGTGGTATAGTATAGACATGTGCAATTCGTTTAGTTTTTTTTCGTTATCGTACGAATGAACTATTCGCTAAAAATTTTAACGAATCGAACGAATCTGAAAACAACGAAAATCCGAAAAAAACAAATTAGAAACAACGAATCTACAAAAGAAGAAAATCCGAAAAACAGGAACAACGAAAATCAAATTGAACGAAAAAATTTGTACATTCGTAACTTTTTTTTTTTTTTTTTTTGTAATTTTCTGTGTCTCTTAAAATGTAATAGCATACACATTACATAAAATTAGGAATTATGCTCAGATTACGAATAAATACGCATGCGTTCGAATAAACGAAAATTAAACTAACGGAAAAACGAATCAACTAAAAAATACGAATCGTTACGAATCAACGGAAACGAAAAAAACGAAACGAAAATAAACAAATTTTTTTTGTTGTGCACATGTCTAGTATAGTATTTGTAGGGAGGTGTTGGTATATGCAGGGATTATAAGGTATCCATCAGATTCCAGATAACACAGCATGCCTTCAATGGTCTAGTGGCATCCATGCCTCAGTAGGTTGAGGCTTTTTGGGCAGCAAATGGGGACCTATTCAGTGTTGGGTGATTAGGCATAAAGTTATGGAGTATACAAATATTTTAAGGCTACTGCAGAGATTTTTGTATTGTGCCTACACTTTCTCCTGCAGAGAACAATGAGCTATTCACATCCCTCTCTGGCCCCAAAGGCATTTACAGGCGACGGCCCCTAGCAGAGTCATACGTGCAGAAGGGACATCGTTGGGTGAAAGCCAGTCAAATTACCAGCAGCTTTTCGGATTTTTGGGAGGACGCCAGAACATCTGCAGAAAACCCACAAGACTTGATTGCATTCACAGTATTGTGTACATGGAGGAAACGCACTCCAAAACCCTTCGCAGCAAGGCAGAACGTTATGTACTTCCCATTGCAAACTATTCTCAAGCCACCTGTGTACTAAAACCCATTAAATGGTTTTCAGTGCTCCTTGATGGGGATGTATCAATACCAGTTTTTTTTTTTTTTTTTCAGAGCGAGTATGAAGGAATGGGCTCAAATCGCACTGCACAAAAGTAGCGGTTTTAGGTATCGGAGCACTTGCACGAGTAGAAGTACTAATGCAAATGCTTGGTATCAGTGCAACCCTACTGCTTGCATGAGTTCCTGAGATCTGCCTTTATATAGGATTATTGTATTCCATAATGCATGACCACTTAGACAACATGAGCAGTGTAGGGCCCGCAACGTGAGCCAGTTGGAGCCTAATTGCATAATGCTCTACATTAAAGAGGAAGTAAAGCCGTTTTTTTTTTGTTTTTTTTGTTGTTTTTTTTTAAATAGGAACCTGCAAGGCAAAGGCATAATGAGCTAGTATGCATAGCATACTAGCTCATTATGAATAACTTACCTGAGAACGAAGCCCCCCGAAGCGGTCCTCATCCACGACCTTCTCCGCCGCCATCAAGCCCGGAGTGACTTCCGGGTCTTGCCACTCCAGCGCTGTCATTTGCTGGATCGGCGATGACGTCACTCCCGCGCATGCGCACGAAAGCGGCATATCGCCGTGATCTCGGCATGCGCAGTGTGCCTGCGCGCCGCTGTCTACGGCGCATGCGCCGTAGACAGCGATGCCTCTTTATTTTTTTATTTTATTTTTTTCTAAATATCTCCGTAACCATGTAGGTTTAGGAGATATTTATTGGACCTACAGGTAAGCCTTAATCTAGGCTTACCTGTAGGCCAAAGTGATTTGTAAGGGTTTACAACCACGTTAAAAGGGGTTGTAAAGGCAGAATTTTTTTTTTTTTTTTTTTTTTTTTTCTATGCATTAAGATAAAAAAAACTTGTGTGCAGCAGCCCCCCATAATACTTACCTGAGCCCCATCTCAATCCAGCAATGTGCATGAGTGCTTCAGCCATTTGGGACTCTCCCTCCTGATTGGTGGAGACACAGCAGCAGCGCAATTGGCTCCTGCTGCTGTCAATCAGTTGGCCAATGAGGAGAGAGGGGGGGCAGGCCGAACCACAGCTGTCTCAATGGACACACCGATCTGTGGCTCGGGTGCCCACAAAGCACATTCGCAGTAAAATCGCTACAAATTCACAACAACGTCGAGTGTGTTTTCAATGCCATTTATTGTCGCCTTTCTCTTATTGCCGATAACATTTTTGGCCGACATATTTCAGTGGCCAAAATTTTGGTGCATCTCTAATTTCTTCTTTTTCGGGCCATTCTCTGTAAACCCGAGAGGTGTGTGTGTGTGTGTGTGTGTGTGTGTGTGTGTGTGTGTGTGTGTGTGTGTGTGTGTGTGTGTGTGTGTGTGTGTGTGTGTGTGTGTGTGTGTGTGTGTGTGTGTGTGTGTGTGTGTGTGTGTGTGTGTAAATCCCAGTATATCAGCAGTTTTTAAAATACCCAGACCAGCCCATCTGGCACCAACAACCAAGACACGTTCAAAGTTACTTAAAGCGGAAGTAAACCCCATCGATTTAACAGTCTAAAAAAAAAAGGCATGCCGTGAATGCTAACTGCACATTGGCTGTGCTCTCAACCAAACAGTCAAACCATCCAATGGCTGGTGTCATAACGGATCACATGTGGCCACAGTTGAAGATTAAACAGAGGCAAAGATGGCAGCTTCCTTGGCTGAAGAGGATAGGGGGGTTTACTTCCGCTTTAAATCCCTTCTTCCCCATTCTGATGGTCGGTTTGAACTTAAAGTCCTCTTCACCACGTCTAAATGCATGGAGTTGCTGCCATGTGATTGGCTGATTAGCAATTAGTGTTGCCAAGTGATTGAACAGGTGTACCTAATGAAAGGGTTTGGCCAGTGTGTTGTGCAATTTTATAAAAATTTTTTATTTAATTGTGGGAATGGACTGTAAATGTTTGCTTGCCTATACACTAACGTCTGTTCCCTTCAAAGTAGACGCCTTGTGAAGCGATGCACTTTTTTATTTAGATGACTGCCACTGCTGGAAACCTTCCTGGAATTTGTTTTTACAGAACGTTGCGCAGCATCTTTGCCGCAACGCGCTGGTTGTCTGAAATGTCCTAAAACCTTTATTTATTTTTTTTTTCGTTTTGGCAATTTTGCATTTTGGAAACTGGCAAAAGTCGCAGAGGAATAAGGTGGTTGGTTCAAGTTTCATAAAAAAATTAAAATTTCTGGGCCAGGAACACGCAGACATGCCCCATGCACATGAGACGCCGGTGCAAACTCTGCTGAACACGTTTTAAAAACGCACATTCTGCCGCGTTTTTATGCTGTGCTTAGCCGCGTTTTGCGTCTATAAGCGTTTGTAAAGATAACATCATATAGACCCTCCACAAGCTCAAAGCATGTATTAACTATTCAGCTATTTGCAGCAGAGAGCAGTTGTACACTTGCATTTGCCTCTTTCTGTGTTTTTTTTTTTTTCCAAAAAAAAGACATTGCTAAGCTTTGGTCAGACTAGGTGGAGTCACTGATTAGATTAGAAATTGGATGAAGGGTTGGGGCAAAGAAGTGGAGGCATTCCTCATTGTCTAAGCTACCTAAAAAAACTAGTTTTGTGTGTTCTTTTTACTATATAAAGTAATTATGACATTTAAACCAATTTTTTTTTTTTTTATGGTTTACCGTCATATTTCTGATCCAAAAAATTGGGTTCCTTTATAAACGCGGGTGCTAACCTTTTTAGAATTCCCAAGTAACAATGTGGTGGGTTTACCGTTGTCCCATGTTCTATGACCTCGTAGTGAACTCTCCCCTTGTGATCAAGAAACATACCAGCATGATTTTGAACAGAGAACAAGACATGCGTGCTTTCTTCGGACGAGATACTTTTTTTTTTTTTTTTTTTCTTTTTTCGCTCCTCTGCTTCCTCTGGCATTTGTTTCTGGATTCTGGAAACTCCAGGTTTCATCACTGGCAAATAACCCTTTAAAACGCCTCGTAATTTTTCAAAAGATCACCCACTGCCCACCTCTTGCGTCACTGCGGACATCCTCCTACCTCTCCTTAAATCACCTAAGCCATTGAAAAACACTTTATTTCTTAATGGCTATTCACCATAAGCCAATTGTAACAGAGCTAAAGTTTCACTCGCCCTTCTGCCAAATTGAATGCAAAATTGGATATTGAGCCACTAACACCCCCCCCCCCCCCCCCCCCCCGGGGTTAACAGGTCTGCAGCCTGGCGAGTGCAAATTGGAACATAGGCAAGTGTGAATAGCTGTGTGACTTGCCGTCATAGTGCTATTCTCACACACACACACTAGACATGTGCAATTCGTTTTGTTTTTTTTCGTACGAATGAACGAATCGTTCGAATCGAACGAATCCGAAAAGCAATGAAAATCCGAAAAACGAAAAAAGGAACAATGAAAATGAACGAAAAAATTCGTACATTCGTAATTTTTTATTTTTTTTTTTTTTTGAATTGGTAATTTTCCGTGTCCCTTACAATGGTGCAGCTTAACGTGCTTCGAATGGATTGAACAAAAAAAAATTCGTACATTCGTAACTTTCGATTCGTAAATTATTAAAATGTAATAGCATACACATTACATAAAATTATGAATTATGCTCCGATTACGAATGTGTCCGAATTTCGAATGAACGAAAATGAAACTAACGAAAATAACTCTTACAAATGTACGAATACGAACAACGACTTACGAATGTACGAATCAACGGAAACGAAAAAAAAAAACAAATTTTTTTTGTTGTGTGTGTGTGCACTCACACACTCACACACTCACACACTCACACACTCTTACTTGCTTGCTTTTACCACTTGCGGACCGCCAGCAATACATTTACTGCTGGTAAGAGGCATCCCCAGGCACCGCATGCATGTGTTGCAGTGTACATGCACACTGGCACGCCCCTGGGAGTGGCGCGATCCTGTGACTGTAGCGATCACATAACATGTAAGGCCCCTTTTCATACTGCTGTGAACTTGAAAGTCACGCAATTTTTGTGGCCACAATTTTGGTGCGATCTTTAGGGAATGCCTAAACTTGAGCTCTATGGACCTCAACTCGCATCAGTTGGACCAAAGTGGTACAGGGACTATTTTGAAGTCGGTGCTACTTGAAGTCGCACAGCTATAAATGGTACTCATTGGAAATCATGGGGTACAACTTGTCATGCAACTTGGGACTGCAAAGTCGCATGACAAGTGTGAAAGCGGCCTAAGCAAAACAGTCTTAATTGGCTTTCATTCATGACAGATTGTTTACTCTTGTGATGCTGTGATTGGCACATTATCACATGGTACCTGGGGTTTTGTTACCCAGTGGTGATCAAATCCCACCAAAAGAAAGCCCAGTTTGTGTGAAAGAATTAGAGCAAGTTCGTTGGTCCTCACTGTTGCATGACCTTGCAATTGCCAGTTAAAGGCGGTGCATTGCTGAATAGCAAATTCCCTGTTCATGAAGAGGGTAAAACCTCAAGTGATTTTCCGTGTTTCAGGACAGGGGCACCAAAGGTAGTGCTTCACTTTAACCACTTGCCAACTGCCCTATAGCAGTTTTTCTGTACATATGTGATCCTGCACTTCTGAGTTTTCTTTTTACCAGAGACCCAATGTCCGCTGACACCCGCCGATCATCGGGTACAAAGGCAGAACAGAGATCTGCCTATGTAAACAAAAAAGGCATTGATCCTGTGTTCCAGGGACACCAATCCATGCCTTCCACTAGTAAAAGAACCCCCCCCACTACACTAAAACCCTAGGCACACGGTTAACCCTTCCCAGCCAGTGTCATTAGTACAGTGACAGTGCAGATTTTTAGCACTGATCAATAAAGTGTCACTGGTCTCCAAAAAAGTGTCTGTCCTATTTTTCTGCCGCACTATAGAAGTTGCTGATCGCCGCTGTTACTACTAAAAATAAATAAATTCTAAAAATAGTCTGTTGGTGTACAAAAGAGTTTAGTAATAGATGTGGTGTCGGTCATACTCCCATATTTATCTCATTGGTGACTGCGTAACATGACTGACTTCAATGTAGGACTCTTCTGTACATTGTGTACCTGTTGTTGTTGTTGTTGTTGTTGTTGTCGTCTAAAGCACCCACACTCAATATTCCTGTTTTGTTTAATCTGGTATAGAACTGTACGCCCTCAAAACCAATCAGATCTCAGTTTATTGAAGTCGGTGCTGGCAGATTTTCTCGTTGAGCTCTAGCCTCCCTCCCCCACCAAAAAAATGAAAAGTCAGCAACTACTGTAGCTGAGTTTTAATATTGGGGAAACTTGCATGTCCAGGGAACCCATGATGTTGGCACCCCAGACGTGTCTTTTTTTATTTTTTTTTATCTGTTCTCAGGTGCTGCCACCACCATTCCTGGTAAGGGAAGCTGACAGCGAAGCCTTGCAGCTTCACAGCCAGTTCCCTACTGCGCATGCGCAAAACGTGCTGTGCTTTGTGGCCTGGTGGGAAGGAGGGGCTCCCCCCGAAAGGTGCCCAATGTGGGAGCGGAGAGGGGCAGGAAGCAAACAAGCAGTTTCCCCTGCTGGGTGGAGCTCAGCTTTTAGTCCTGTTTCCCACGTGCGATGCGGAAACAAGTGCGATTCCTGTGCAGGTTCCTGCATTGCATCTCACTCGCAGGCAGTTCATATTGCTCTCTGCGTACTGCTGCAGGTGTCAATGTAGAGTTAATGACGCCCCAAACTTGGACAGGTATTGTATCGTATGAGTGTGAACCGATTCCAGTGCAGACCAAAAAAGGGTCCTGCACCATTTTGGTGCAAATGCGATGCGATTTCAGCCATACAATTCGTATGGCTGAATTTGCATCGCACAGACATTGCCTGTGATGTGCACAGCAATGTGGTGCGAATCGCATGCAATGTCTGGTATCACACTAGTGTGAACCCAGCCTGAAGGTTATTGATATCCTGCACCCTCAGCTCTGTGCTGGGTGTCCTGGATTTTTGCTATTTGCTCTTTACAGGGGGTCCCCGGGTTACAAACAAGATAGGGACTGTAGGTTTGTTAAGTTGAATCTGTAAGTCGGAACAGGTCCATTTTTTAAGTGTAGTTCCAGCCAAAAAAATCTCTTAAGTTTTTTTAGATAACATAGAGAAGGGTTATCACACCTGTAACATTTGTTTTGCTGTCTGCCCCTGTTCAGAAGATTTCACCTCACCTTCTGTCCCAATGACAATTGGATTTTGAAAATTTCGGGCTGATGGGGAGACTGGTGATAAAGCATCAGTGGAGACACCTTTTTCCCATTAACTCTTACAGGAGTGAATTTCCCTTCCTAGGGGTAGATTTCCTCTCACTTCCTGTTCTCTCCCTCCGTTTGTAAGTCGGATGTTTGTAAGTCGGGGACCCCCTGTATTGTGGACAGGCACTGTAGATGGCAAGGCCGTAGTCTTGCAGACATTTGCCCACCTTGCTGTACTGCAAGAACTTTGTGGTGGGCCAGTTCATCATTGCCAACCACAGTGAGCTTCCGGCATGGTTTAGGCTTTCAGCCTCTGCTAGGTGGCCTGTAAAACTAGAAACTGTAAGTTTTTGGAGTGCAATATATAGGGCTGCAACTAACAATTTAGTTGGCTGATTTTATTTTTTATTTGATCAGGAAAAAAAATCATAAGTAATATGCAATTTTTTTTTTCATTTATTTTAAATGAAAAAAAAAAATGGTGTTTATACAGGTATCCCGTCATGATGGGGTTTATAGTACAAGAACCCCCCCCCCCCCAGGAACACCAATGATGGGGCACTATTCTACCCCACCCCCCCAGGAGCACCAATGATGGGGCACTATTCTACCCCCCCCCCCCAGGAGCACCAATGATGGGGCACTATTCAACCCCCCTCCCCCAGGAACACCAATGATGGGGCACTATTCAACCCCCCTCCCCCAGGAACACCAATGATGGGGCACTATTCTACCCCCCTCCCCCTGGAACACCAATGATGGGGCACTAGTCGCCCTTCACCCCCCCCCCCCCCCAACTGGCCACCTTGTACTGAAACGCCACACTTAGTCCTCTCTTTATTCCTGAATGTCTTACTGACCACTCTTCTCCAGCGTCCAGTCTTCCTCTCACCTCCTGGTAGCTCTCCTTTCTCCCAGGAACCCTCTAGGTGTAAGATTCCTCCCCTCTCTGTGAGCTGCTGGGAGGTGTAGTTTTTTCCACCTAGGGATTACAGTAGGGCAGCCTGTGTTGGGACTACATGTCCCATAGTTCCTTGCAGTTATTGCAGTCCTCCCTGGATTGGCCAGCTCCCCCTGCCAATGGAGAAACATGGTAAGGGACTAAGTGGCGGCCGTGTCTGTGGGGGGGTGCATTCCCCCCGCAGCTGCTGACAGGCTGTGTCCCGATTGGCCTGCCTGTGCTTGTGCAAGTCTTGGGCTGCATCGGTAGATACAGGGACAGATGGGTTGAGCAGCACCTGCTGCACAGGTGTATCCTATTCTTGGAAATTCAGGTTATCAATGGGGTTACACTAGTGCAAAGGCGATATGCACCTAGGATAGACCACTTGAGTGCCTGTTCTCCAGAATTCATATTGTGCTTGCTATTCTAGTATAATTTAAGCTAGGCACTTGACTTCTAACTGCTGTGAAGCAAAGTGGACTGAACCTCCCGGTCTAATGAAAACGCTAAGATAACAGGCTAACGTTATAGCATTACACAGTATACAATATCGGCTTACGGGTGATTATTCTATTTCCTGTCCGCTAAAGCAGAGTCCGGGTTTAAAATGAGCTTCTGTTCTACCCATCCCCCAGCCCTGTACTAATGAGTAGTGTAAATTTGTGAGGCCAAGCTGATTGCACAGCTAGGTTTGGTGCTAGGCATATAACCACTTGGTGGGTCACATGACCTCAACTTAAGGCCGGATTTACACTGGTACGACACGACTGTTTCACTGTCATCCTACTTTTTTGCCCTACAACATCTTCGGTCCTACTTCGGTCCTACTTCGGTCCTACTTCGGTCCTACTTCGGTCCTACTTCGGTCCTACTTCGGTCCTACTTCGGTCCTACTTCGGTCCTACTTCGGTCCTACTTCGGTCCTACTTCGGTCCTACTTCCATCCGTCTTGAATGAATGGGATACGATTTTTCTCCGACCTTTTGAGATGGTTTGACTTGTCATTTGACCAATCAAAACATAAATTCCTTTTCCTGCTGCTGTAATCGCCATGTCGGATGTCATAAGTCGGATGGTTAGGACAAGGATCTGAATTCAATGATATTGAATGGGCTGAAAATGTACCAAAGTAGTGCAGGAACCTTTTCTAAAGTTGGACCGACTTGTGTCAGACCAGTTAAGATGGCTCTCATAAGGAATCCACTGATTTTATACACGTCATGTGACATGTGCTCCTAAAGTCGGAGCGTATGGCATACCAGTGTGAACCGGGCCTTTTTACGTCTTGTTTAGGCCTGTTTCACACTGGTACGACATTCGCTCCGGCATTGGGAGCGCATAACGTGTACAAATCAATGGTTCCCTATGAGTGCCGTCCCAACTGGTCCAACACAAGTCAGTCCTACTTTAGAAAAGGTTTAAAGTCGGACTATCTCAAAGTCGGAGCAAAATCATATCCTGTCCAAGTCGGATGGAAGTAGGACCGATGGCACGCTCCCAGCACAGAGACCAGGGGCTCACGAGAGACGGGTCACCTGATCACTGTGATAGCTTCTGATTGGTCCCTTTGATAATTGACAATCCCTCCACCTCCGGTCTAACTAATCACTCTCACCTTATGGCATGGACCCCTGTGCAAACAGCAGTGGGTGATGTCATGCGTAGCTCCTCCCCTGTAATCAGAGCTCCGCCGTCACTGGACTCCTCCCCCCTTTCCTTTGTTAGCAGATGGAGGCACTTGGAGAAGGGAAGAGGAGTCCGGTGACGTTGATGTCCGTGACGTCACTGGATATCTGACGGAACTCTCTCAAGACCCGGAAGCCGTCAGAGGTGAGAATTTTGATCGATCAAAACTATTAATCGAGGAATTGATCTTTAATTTCCACAGCCCTTATATATAATTAAAAAATTTAAAAAAATTAAAATGTATAGTAGCTAACACTGGTTTAAAGTTGTGATACATTTTTACCATACAATCATTGCTTGCAATATCTGTCAGTCGGCAGAGAAAATTGAGGAAAGAAGATTGGAAAGTGTGGTCTGAACTCTTCCCCCATCACTCTGGAGGGAAGGTGATGCTTTGAGGTGGAAGAGGAAGGCGCCGAGGGCAAGGGGATTCGATTATCACCTCCTCCCGAGCTGCTAATTTAATAGATTTTATTTATTTTTTAATTGTGTTTTGCTTTAGTCACAAGATCATGTGTGAATTTACTTTGCTTCAAATTGGGTAACCTTTTCCCTTTGTTATACTGTAAACTTGCAAATGTACGTCATGGCAAAATATAAACCATGCGGAGTGCCATGGCTGGGTCAGTGCAGGGTATGTGTGCGCTCTACTAATCCTTACTGATTAGAGGCACTTCTCTGCTCCTGAACATCCCTTCTCAATCAACGGCTCTTGCCCCACATAAGCTAATTTTGAAGTTTAGCGTTCCAGCATTTGGCCAACCCATGGTGCTCCATCTTTACCTGTCTTTCTAGAGAGATCAATAGAGGGCATCAATCTTAGTGGGGCCAAAGGCTGCTAGAACAATTTAAGAGGTTCTAATCCTTCCCTACTCCAAAACAAAAAAGGGGTTTTGGTTACACTGTACATCTTCCCTAAGTAGCACATGGAGGCTGCCAGGTCACTGCTGGGAGGGGGAAGATGAGCTGCTGAATTGAAAGTCTGCTGTAAATTTTACAGACAAATTACTTGCACAGTGTCTATGGCTACAGAGGTCACTGAGGGTTTTAAGGGCCCCTTCACACAGGTGGATCAATTGGGTCCACCTGTCAGTTTTTCAGGCGGACCTGATCTGACCCTCCAGTCACTTTTATGGAGTGGCGGGTATCCGTTGAAGCCTACCTACCTCCGATCTGATCCTGTCCACTAAAAACAGACTGACTGGGGTCCGTTTGCCATCTGTTGGCTGGCAGTTGATGTAAACAAACAGGTGGTCCATTTACATTTGACCGCCCATAGAGCACTGGCTGTGTCCACTCTGCTTATCCCTGCTGAGCAAAGCTTATGTAGACCAAATCCCCGCTGAGCAGGTGGCCTCAATGGGGTCCGCCCCATGTGGAAGTGGCCTTACTGTTAGTTTTCACTTCCTTGGAATATGGAGGCTATCCCCAAATTGTTCCCACAAAGTTGGGAGCATAACATTGTCCAAAATATCTTGGTATGCTGACGCCTTAAGAGTTCCCTTCAGTGCCAAGTTCCCCGCCAAGCCCAATCCCTGAAAAAAAAAACACACCATAATTTAGTGCCTGACCTCACAAATGCTCTTCTGGGAGAATGGTCAAACATTCCCATAGACACTCCTAAACCTTGTGGACAATCTTCCCAGAAGATTTGAAGCTGTTATAGCTGCAAAGGGTAACGGCTTGAACCCTACGGGACTAAGACTGGGATGCCATTAAAGTTTATGTGCGTGTAAGACTTGCACCCCAATAATTTTGGCAATATATACAATGGCAGATACGCATTTTATTAAAGCACCCTGTACAAAACAAAATCCTCTCTAGGTCTGCTTAAAGCAAAGCAAGCATTTTTAGCAAACTTTATTGCCATACCTGACCCGGAAGTGATTTCTTTATGTTGAAATTATTGGTTAAAGTCACACATGGTAAGATGGAAATGTGAAAATACCCCTTAACATGAAATGCTTGGTAAACCTTAAAGGGGTTCAAACCCTTGCCGGTTTCCAGCTTAATGCATTCTATGCATTAAGGTTAAAAACCTCCTTTGCTGCAGCAGTGCCACTGAACCCTGTAATTCCCAGGACGGGAACGAGCACACCAGGTCTGGCTGGTGTCTCGTGTCCTGATTCGATAAATTGATAGCAGCGCAGCCATTGGCTTCCGCTGCTGTCAATTAAATCCAATGATGCGGGTGGAGCCGAGTCCTGCTGTCTACGGACGCTGCAGCAGGACATGGGAGCGTACCCGCGTAGGAGTGCTTCTCCGGGGCACTTGAAGAGGAGGAGCCAGGAGTGCCGCTGAGGGACCCCAGAAGAGGAGGATCGGGGCCACTCTGTGCAAAACCAACTGCAGAGGGAAGTATGACATGTTTTTTAAAAAAAAAAACAACTCTTGTATGTTAATCTCTCGTACTTTGAATCTTTTTTAACACTTGTACAAGAGCTGAAAGAAATGGGGTATGCACTTGTCAGGGACGGTTTGGTTATAAAGCAGCAGAAAGGTACTTTTTTTTTTTTTATTTATTTTTTATTATTCTGATTACCACTTGGTGATATTTGCATTTAAACTGGCCACATGCCACTGCCCCAGCGCCATTTCAGAAAAAAAACAACTTCTGTGAAAGACGTAAACGCCAACCACATCAAAGAATTTAAGACTGTAACGGTTGCGCCTGTACACCGCCTGAAAAAACCGGCCCCATTCACTCCAGTGTGAAAGCCCGCCAGCTTTCACACTGGAGCGGTGCGCTAGCAGGACGGCAAAAAAAAGTCCTGCTAGCAGCATTTTTGGAGCGGGATAGGAGCGGTGTGTTCACCGCTCCTATACCGCTCCTTCCCACTGATTTGAATGGGAAACCGCAGCAATACGGCGGTGCTCTGCGGGGGTGTTTAACCCTTTTTTCGGCCGCTCGCGGGGGGTAAAACCGCACCGCGAGCGGCCGAATACCGCGGTTAAAACTACGGTAAAACAGCGCTTAATATAGCGCTGCTTTACCGTCAACGCAGCTCCCCGCCCCAGTGTGAAAGGGGCCTACGAGGCTTTCTGTCATTACCGGTAGGGCAAGGAGTCGGATATAAGCAATGTTCCAGGCAGGAAGCTATTGCATCCTGGGCACTTGGCTACCTAATGATGTTTATGAAGTTTGGTCTTCAGCTTTCCATACACATCCCAATCTTAATGTTTGATCTTTGTGTACTTTGTAAACTTTAGATTTATCAAAATTATTAAAAATAAGGACCTCCTAAACTATCATCTGTATCCAATCTTGCAGTCCCTTGAACTACAAAGTTATTGGTAGATTTTAATGCGCTTATGTCGTCCCACTTTAGGTACTTTTTAACCCTAGTTATGGGATCCGACCTGCGCTCTCTCCTGCCATGACGTAACTGACAACAGCTTGGAAGGAGATGGCTGCTTTGACAGCTTGTCTCGCCTCTGAGCACTTTCTCCTACGGGTGTTGCCTCCTGCAAAAAGATTTGAATTGTCATTTGAAGCTGAACTTCCTCATAAAGGACACAAATTGATGCAGCTCTTACCAGGACTCTTGCTGTTACCATCTCTGACAATCATGTGACCTTATTACTTCAATTTGATTACTGTAAGAAATATCACATGTGCACATTAATATTGTATCCGTGTCTTATGCACCGTCTGGAGGGCATGGCCAGTTTAGTGCCTTTAAATTGTTTTTGACTTTTTTTTTTTTTTTTAATCAAGTGGATAATATCAACTTAAAGATCTGCTTACTAGCTTATCCCTTTACATTCATGCAACTCGGTTTGCAAATGCATCTGGAATACATTAACTGCAATGCATAGGTTCATCCAGATACCCCCCCCCCCCCCCAACTATGTCGGCACCCGAGCCAATTCTTCAATTTGGCTTCAGGTGCAGGCGCCTGAATCTTGGGTAAGGGAAACTGAAAGGAAAGGAAAGCCTTCCAGCTTCCCAGCCGGTTTCCTACCGCATGTGTGCAAGTTGCGCTTTGTCAATGGTCCTGCAGTCTTCTGGGACCCGTGTGTGGAGAAGGGTCCGAAGATTCTTGTTCGTTTGACCTGGAAGTGGGAGCAGGTACCTGTCGCAACCAGGTACGTCATCTCTCAACCCTGCCCTCTCCCAAAAAGTGGCAAATTTGACATTGGCGGGTGCAAACAAGCAGAGCACCTTTTTTTGGGTGAAGCTCTGCTTTAATTTCGTTTTAAATCTTCAGACTTGGTAGTCAAAATGGAAATCTTTTGGCAACTTGTTCAGTTTAGTCTTTTGCCTTCGGGTTTACAGGAGATTTTAGAGTTGGTCTGAACCTTTCTATATTTTTTATTTTTTTTTTTTAAGTGGAGTCAAGGATCTAAATAAAAGTCCTTGATGGCTTGATGTTCTGCAGCTTTCCATGAAACTGGTAACTTCCCCTAAAGCAGGGTTGCCCAACATTTTTAAGAGTGAGGGCCACTTAAGCAACTTGGTAACCAGTCGTGAGCCACAATGAGCGGAGCGGGCGGATGACAGGTCATGGCTATTCTATAGGACCTCCAATCCGATCCACCCAGATTTTAATTTATTTTTTCTTAGAGGATCGGGGGCAGGTGGGAGTAAATGGACAAAAGTCTGTTTACATTTGTCGCTCCTGTAGAAGTGAATTGAGGGTTCGATTGGGTAGGGCCGATTGTGTGAAAAGGGCCTAAGACTTTCTTACTGATGTGCTGCGGTTTACTCACACCACGGTTGAAGCGTAGTGCACCTGTGTCTATCCTGCGGGTTAACTGAACTTTGCCATAGTCTGTGGCAAAAGACGTCGCTGTACAGGAAGCATCGGCTTATGGGGCTCTGCAGCCGCTTTCTTCCTCTACCACCAGCTTCAGTCACAACACTGATGCTGTGGTATGACGGGTCAGCAAGCTGCGTTCTGGGCTTGCTAACCCGCCATTCCAGGGCAGGGGGGTCTCGGGCCACATCAGAGGGCTACGCGGACCACATGTGGCCCCGGGGCCACTGGTTGGCCACCCCTGCCCTAAAGGAACACAAAGGGTAGCCTAAAATGGGAAGACAATACATGCTTTTCCTAGAAAAAGCACCAGGAGCAAAGGTTCTTCAAGTCCATCAATTATTTTATTGCCTCTAGTTGAAGTCCAGAACCGAATGACAAGCAGCCAGTGTGTTTAGGGGGGTATAAAATGTCCCCCTTAATTAGGGTGTTAGAATATTTCTGAATGTCAAAAGTGGACTCCGACAGGAACACCTGGATCTGTTAATCCAAATCAGTAGAACTTTAACTGGCGTCGTCTTTCGAAATTCTCTCAAGGCCCTGATGAAGGGGGAGATTTTCCGGCCCCCTAAAACATGTTGGTCGCCTATCATCCTCTACTTGTTCGCTTTGAATCAAAGAATTTTGATGGACTCAAACCACCTTTTTGCTCCTGTATCTTTCTCTAGTCCAAACGCGTAGGAGTCGCCTTTAGCAGAGGGCATGTAACCAAATGCCTAAACTTTTGGTGATGTGGCCATCACTGGATGGAGCCCGAAGGAGCATTTTCTCTAGGAAAGCCAAATCGTTTAGCTCTTCTGTTAATCTTTAAAGCAGTTCTGCACTAGTTTTTTGTTTTTTTTGGGCTATATGCCAAGGACATATAGCTCAATTGGGGGACTTACCTGTTCCATCTTCCATCTCGATCGCCGCCGGTTTTCATCTTCATCTTCTTCTTGTGTTCTTCTTGTCTGCTGGGGTTTATCTTGCCTGTGGGCATGTGAAACCCCACAGGCACTTTAGATGGCCCAGCATGCACCGCCGTTACTCGCGCGTGCGCAGTAACGGCACATCTGCCGACATCTCACGAGATTTCGGAAGATGTGGCCGAAATCTCGCGAGATTTCGGAGATGCCCGCACTGACTCCTGGATCAATGACACCAGATCCCAGGAGACAGTGCGGCGTGACGAGGATCCCCGCAAGACCCCGCCCACCCCCGAAGAGAAAGAAGACAGGAAGTCCTCGATTACAAGGTAAGTAAAAAAAAAAAAAAAAAAAAACACATTTCATTTAGTACTCTTTGCCTGATTTGGAAGGCAAAGATTTACTAAATGAAATGGGTGCAGAACCGCTTTTAATTGTCCACAAGACTATTAACATAACTTAATTTTGGGTTTGGTTGGGTCCGGGCACCTCATGCTGCCAGTTTGTCTAAGTGTTTAGATTAATGACTTTTTTTTGTATCTGTACAAATTGGTAGTTTTGTGAAAAGAAGCTGCAATTCCTCCATATGCTGTTTTTTTTTGTCTTGGGCTTTGGTAGGTTTTAAATCTGCCCTAAAAGATCAGTAACAATGAGGAGATCACATTGAAACCCTATTATCTCCTACTTTGTGTTTCAGCGTCTCCTCTGTAGGCTGCTGTCTTCCATTCTAATAGCTGAACTATTACATGGATGGCTTTCTTTGTTCTGCTGTGTATTTATAAACCTTAATAAGGCATCTGTTCCAAGGTGTAAATATAACCTGAAATCTTGCAAATTGCTTAAAGTGACTTTAAAGCCATCTAATTGGAACTGTGAGCTTTTTCATTATCACTTTGGGAGTTAATGCGGCTTCTAGCTTCTGTTTCCCCAGTAATGTATATTCATGAAGTTTCCATTGGCAGAACTCATCTGTAGCATTAGTCGGGGCAGATGTGGCTCTATTCTGTCCGTCACAGCAATGGCCACCTTTTATTTATTTTTTCTTTGTTTACAAACATTTTTATTGAGGACATGGACAATTGCATTAAAAGAAGAAAATGAACATTAATCGGCATTGAGAGTGTTTGTATAGAGCTAGAATCTATGTACATCCACTCAATTCTCTGACTAGAGTGCTGAAATCAATAGGAAGTGAGGGTATCACTCATAATGCTAAAGTTCTTGAAACTCTATAGACTAACTTATTATAAAACCAAAGATTAAAATAAAAACTGCTACTTGTGCAAAATGTCATGCGGTAAAACGTGCTGCAATGCGCATCGCAGGATGCATGTCGCCCAAAAATGGTTCAGGAGCTACTTTGGAGCGGCATGTGTCCCGCCAGGATTGCAGCACGTTTTTATCGCGCGACAATCGCACCCACGATTTGAGGCAGTATTCAAATGAATACTATCTCGAATGCGAGTCCCACGTTTTGTAATTCACACCTTGGCGCTGTCAAATTTCCAGCAGATCCGTGGCAAATCTGCCCGCAATTCAAAATCTGTAGTGTGACTGCAGCCTTAGAGCAAGTAATTATGACTCGGAGCTAGCAGTGCGACAGCATTCAAATAACAAAAGGCTCAAAACTGTAACAGTATTGGAGCCCATCAACTGAAGGGTGAGATATCTAAAAATTTTAAGAAATATGTATAAAATAAGATGGCCCAAGGCATAACAAACCGGCTAGGAAAGAGGGGGGGGGGGGGAGTGGGGAAAGGAATAACTGCCGACGCATTTCAAAACATGTATGCAGGACGTTTAAAAACCTCTCCTGAACACTGGAACTTGACAGCTAGTAACCGACGGTTAAATGTCAGTTTTTTTTTACCACTTTTTAAATGCCCTGTTTAGTGGTGTTTGAGGTTTTTTTTTTTTTCTTTTTTTTTACATTGTGTAGTGCCGGTACTTTATTAAAGTACGCGCTATGCATGTAAATTCGTTTTTTGACCAAAACTGTAGTTGAGTTTTGGGGGTTAATTATGCTAGGTTATACTTTGGCATCAGTTTGGCTGGGCTGTATTGAGGTTCTGCCTGGTCATAGGTGGGTGAGCACCTGTAACTGGCTTGGAACGCAGTCTGGTTGGACGCATGGGTACCAATCTCTGTTCGGGGCCAAATCAGTGGGCACGTTTGTCCTGCTGTGTATTCCGGGGGAGGGTACTTAAGGTGTTAAAATCACGTGGGTTCTCTCTGTTCTGGCCTGGTCCCGGCCCAGGAGTGCATGCTGACTCCATGGTCCTGGTCCTCTCGACCAGCCCCAGGGGCCCTCATGGCCTGGGGTGTGGATCCGTCAGTTTCCGAGCCTCGGAACTGGCTAGTTCGAGGCGCAGTAACTGAAGGAGGATTCTAAGGTTTTCCGTTGCCATCTAAGGATTGGAGAGGCCCAGCAACTCTACATGCAACCAGGGGAGGACTCTTCAGAGGAGGGCCACGCACGAGGCTGGCTGCTCGGTAAGAGCCTGGAAGCTGAGCTGTATGGACACTAATTGAATCCGCATTCCTTACGGTATCGCCGGACCGGCTGCGAGCTACTGGTACTGTATAAAGTTCCTAACCTATCCTTCAGTTGCAACCAAGTTCCTGTGAGACTTTTGTATGTTCATCTAAAGTTTCACAACCAAGTCTGTGGCAGAGACTTTGCTAACCTAAAAATCACTTGTTGGCTGCTAGATCTATAAGCGAGGATTTATCCAACAGTTGAGCTATCTAGTTGCGAGTGGCTACTCCATGGTTCATTAAGAGACATGTATTGAGTGTCAGCAGTTCTAAAGTACCTGAGCTAAACTTCATACCCTTACCCTCTATTGCCAACAGAGACTGTGTTCCTGTTTTAATGTTTCAAGCAAATAAAAATCCTGTCAAAAGGGAATTCAAGTGTTGGTCGCCGCAGTTACTGGGTATCAACCCTGGGAACCCCTAGACAAGAGCTACAAGGCGGAGGAGGTAATTGGTAAGCCCAGAAAAATTCAGCCGCCCCCATGGGGTTATGGCGATACAATTGTAAATGGTTAGAAATGTATCCCCATTGAAAACTCCTTTAAACGAACGCTTGTAAACATGAGTTACCACGTTTCGGCGTGTTTACGTTCTGTTCAAATGCCAATAAATTACCGCCCGGGACACTATTTTTGCTTTCAGAAAAATGCTTCCAAACTACCATAAAAACCTGAGTGTACCTGTGCCAATAAGATAACGTTGAGGAGAGTTCAGGGGCTGCTGAAACAAATGCCTGAATGCTCCCTTAAATGTTTACCAGCTGGTACACAAGATCTTAGAGTGGACACAAAGGGCATCCTTCATGGTGGATCTTCCTTGAGGTGCCATTTCCAAACTCGGTTGTGAGCCTCTAATTTATCATAGATTCTAGCTGTCAATGTTTTTCTATTAATCCTACACCTTTTTTAATTCTATTCTACAAAGCAGGCAAACATGAGGAGTGGGTTTTTTCCAGTTGAGTGCAATAAGGCATTTTGCGGCAGCACATGGTGTCACTGCTTTTTTGGGGCTGAACAAGATTCAGAGGACAGACCCAACAGAATTTTTTTTTTAGGGGAGAAACGGGATGGGTACCTCGAAGAGGTGATTTGAGAGATTTTGTACTGAATTTGAAAAGGATGTAATTGCTGGGCAACTCCCCAGTAGATATTGGGTGGTATAACATTTTTATCTGTCATCGCCAGCAATGATCAGTGCGGGTGGAGTACATCTGAGGTCAAGTACTAAGAGTAGATTTTTTTTTTTTTTTTTTTATATATATATATATATATATATATGCATTTAGTTTGTAGAGTTTAGAGTTGGCTGCCTGAGGCTGGATCACCTGCCACGCTTTCAGGGGGATTTCTTCACCTAAAACCCTCCCCACGTGAGCATATAGCAGTGTTTACCTCAATCTTGTATGGTTCCAGCATTTCATATCTGGTATATATCCAAAATTAAAAGGGTTGTAAACCCTCTTTTTTTTTTTTTTTTTTTTTTTTTTTTTTTTTCACATTGGCGACAAAGCAGTGGCTGTTTCAGGGCGATTTGCAAGCGCTATTTTTAGCGATGTAGCGCCTGCAAAACGCCCCAGTGTAAAAGAGGGGGTCTAAATATGTAGCTATTGCAGCATTCAGCTCCTGTTCTTGGACCGCTTTGCTCAGAATTGTGGGGACTTTGATTTTCGTTTTTTTTTTTTTTTACTTTTTTAGATTACTGTTAATTGCTTTAAGAATGTGGCATGATGAAGCTTCACAGATGGAGCACAGTTAGCTGGAAATCCCATGGTTGGTTTCCATGGTGAAGGAACTTGGAAGAACATGTGGGGGGTTTTGGTACTTTTCTGCTTCAGTCTTTGAAACCATCTTTTTTTTATTTTTTTTATTTTTTTTGTGAAAGATCTGCAGTTTGGACTGTAGACTATTTCACTTGAAGATGCACTTTTTGAGTTTTCCTTTTAACCATTTCACACAAGTTCTTGTTCTTTGTGGACTTCAGCACTATGCTGTTGGGGGGGCGGTCTTCATGCAGAGTATCCATTCTCAACCAGGGTTCCATGCTGATGGACCTCCCATCTGAAAGTTCCTGCATAGTTTTGAGGCCACCATTACACCAATGATTTTATTTTTTTAGCTGTCTAAGGCTGTGTACACACGATCGGAATTTCCGATGGGAGCTTTTCATCGTTTTTTCCGACCATGTGTATGCCCATCGGTCTTTTTCTGTCGGAATCTCCGACAGAAAAAGGTAAAAGTTAAAAATGTGACTATACTACCGCTTTAACCACTTAAGGACTATAAGGTTTTGCCCCCTTAATGACCAGGCCACTTGCGATATGGCACTGTGTCACTTTAACTGACAATTGCACAATTGTCGTGTGACGCTGTACCAAAACAAAATTTACTTCCCTTCCCCCCCCCCCCCCCCCCCCACAACTAGAGCTTGCTTTTGGTGGTACATCCCTAGTAGGATGCATTTTGGCGTCATGGGGACCTGGACAAAGAGGTGGTACAATGATTGCTGCATCGTAGTCCAGAAGGGCACTATCATGGAGCAACTCCAGTAAATATGGTAGAGGGTACCTTTGTCCCCCTGACAGTGCCAACACCGATCAGAGCTAGAGGGATAGATAACATGGAGTATGTCTGTCTGGTGTCAAGTACCAACAATAAAGGATTTTATATGCATATGCCTTTGTAAAGCGTACAAAAGGAGCTCTTAGCTGATTGGGACCGGATCGTCTGCCACGTTGTCTTGGGGATTTCTTCTCCTAGTATCTTTTCCCAGCGGAGCATATAGGCATGTTTACCCTCATTTTGGTATGATCAGCAACAATAAATATAACTTATATATATATATATATATATATATATATATATATATTACAGGGGGTCCCCGGGTTACAAACAAGATAGGGACTGTAGGTTTGTTCTTAAGTTGAATCTGTTTGTAAGTCGGAACAGGTAAATTTTTTAAGTGTAGCTCCAGACAAAAAATCTATTTTTAAGTTTTTTTAGATAACATAGAGCAGGGTTATCACCCCTGTAACATTTGTTTTGCTGTCTGTGCCCCTGTTCAGAAGATTTCACCTCCCCTTCTGTCCCAATGACAATTGGATTTTGAAAATTTTGGGCTGATAGGGAGACATGGACTGGTGATGAAGCATCAGTGGAGACACATTTTTCCCATATTAACTCTTACAGGAGTGAATTTCCCTTCCTAGGGGTGGATTTCCTCTCACTTCCTGTTGTCTCCCTCCGTTTGTAAGTAGGAGTCGTTTGTAAGTCGGATGTTTGTAAGTCGGGGACCCCCTGTGTGTATATGTATGTATGTATGTATGTATGTATATATATATATATATATTTAGGACCATTGACTTTTTTATACCGCGATCAAAATAGCCACTGATTCTTATTTTTATTTTTTTTCCTGTCCCGCAAGTACACCACCCCAGTGAGATGGCACTCAGGCTTTCACACTGGGGAGGCATTTTTCAGGCAATTTACAGGCACTATTTTTAGCACTAAAACACCTGAAAACTGCCTCAGTGTGAAAGGGGTCTTAAGAAATAAAAAAAATCCATGGGAAAAATCTCCCCCCCCCCACTATACCCACCCCTAGCTAGTCCTTTTTAAATGAATAATAAAAAAAAAAAATGACCTTTCAAAAATCATTTGAAATGGTCATGTAAAAGGTGTCATCAATTGTTCCTTTCTGCTTACCCCCTGCATCCTTTAGTCCTAAAAGACTGGTGCTGCAATGTCACAAGAGGGCGGTAAGTGGAGACCACTGGATGAGGTGATATTAGATTTATTATACACGGTTTATATAGTGCCAACAGTTTACGCAGCGCTTTACAATGTATAGGGGGGGGGGGGGTACACAATTACAGTACAGTTCAATACAGGAGGGCCCGGCTCGTAGAGGCTTGTATTCTAAAGGGAGGGGGTGGTGGTACAAAAGGTAATGGCTGCAGAGAATGATTTGATTGGGGTGATATGGTGTCACGTGACCAGATTCAGTTAAAGTGTAACTTTCCAGCTAACCACGTTGGCAAGGAACATGCATTCCACCTTAATTGTGCTACCAAATTTAGTGTGTGCTGTAAATTTCCTCCAGCATTGCTCCTGTTTCTTCTTTCTGGAGGCTCCCATTTTGTTGAAGCCCAGAGCCCCCTAAGCAGTAAATCTTAAGGCTGTCAGCAGATTGACCTCTATTTTTTATTTTTTTTTGGGCACTGTGCCTGAAATGTAGAAGGCAACTGAGCAGGGTGAGTGTATTACTGGATTTTAAACAGTATAGGCACTTATTTTAAATGTTTTTTACATGACTACACCTGCAAAACGGGCAAGCATGAAGTCATCTAGCAGGAATTCATTTTCTGACTAAAGTTGCGCCTTAAAGTGTTACTAAACCCATAACCACAAAAAGTCTACATATGTAAAGCATGCTGGTTATACTCGCTGTGGAACCAAAGGGGTTAATCCTCCGATTTGGGTAAAAAGGGCAGTTTGAGCCCATCTTCTCTGATCCTCCCCTTCCACTGTCCCCAGTTTTATCTGCTGATAGAACAGCGCTTTGGGGGCTCTCCGCACATGCTCAGTTTGGTGTGTATTACTACCTGATGCTAATGGAAGTCACAAGACTGCTATAGGAAAAAGAGGGAGATTTTTTTTTTTTTTCTCCAGTGTAAAGCATCGGGAAGGCATAGAGGTTATTGGGGACAATGCTTGGGCAGAATCTAAACAGTTTAGATTCTGCTCAAGCATTGTCACAATAATGACCTCTGTGCCTTCCCCGGTGCTTTACACTGGGAAAAAATCCCCTCTTTCTTCTTCTATAGACTATGGTTAACACCTTGCATGGTGAGTGGCAAGGAAGCAATTTTATATTGATAATTAGTGGACATGGTCTTACCTGTCATTTCTGCTCTTGGCTGTCACAAGACTGCTATATAATGCTGATGAGAAGGTATTTAGCAGTTTTTATAAAAAAAATGTATTACAGGATTTGTATAGCGCCAACAGTTTTACGCAGCGCTTTACAATATAAAAGGGAGACAATACAGTTATAATACAATAAAATACAAGAGGATTAAGAGGGCCCTGCTCAGAAGAGCTTACATTCTAATAGGGTGGGGCAGGTGGTACAAAAAGGTTGTAACTGTGGGGAATGAGCTGATGGAAGTGGTAGAAGATTAGTTGGAGACGTGATAGGCTTTCCTGAAGAGATGAGTTTTCAGGGCTCGCCTGAAGGTAGCAATAGTAGGGGATAGCTGATAGATGCTTGGAGACAAGTTTGGTGATGTGGCTCGGAGAAGAGTTGTGGATGGCTTTGTATGTTGTGGTTAGTATTGTGAATTTAATTCGCTGGGTGATCGGGAGCCAGTGTAGGGATTGGAGGAGAGGGTTGGCAGACACTGAACGGTTGGTAAGGTGGATAAGTCTGGCAGCATTCATGATAGACTGGAGAGGTAAGCCAATGAGAAAAGAGTTGCAATAGTCAAGGTGAGAGATAACGGAGTGAACGAGGAGCTTGGTGGTTTCATTTGTTAAAAAGGGGCAAATTTTAGAGTTGTTGGACGGGAAAAGTCATGGAGGGGGGCATGGGCGGGGGGAGGGGGATAGATATTAGCTCCATTTTTTGAGGGATTTGGTTAACTATAATTTACAAAAAAAATAAATAATTGCATTTCCATGTTCTGTGTACTGTGGGAGACCAGATATATTGAGTCCTGGGTTTAGTAACACTTGAAGTAATTTACATGGTTTAGGTTTTTGTGTGTGTTTTTTTTTTTTTTTTTTTTTTTTTTTAACTGCTTCCCGACTGCCTAACACAGATATATACTGCGGCAGAATGGCACGGGCAGGCAATATCACGTATGGGTACGTGGTCTTTTAAATGCCTGCCCGTGGGTCGCGGCGCGCTCGCGACCCGGTCGGGAGCTCCGTGACCCCGGCCGTGGGACCAGCGGACCCGATCGCTGCTGGTGTCCCGCGATCGGGTCACGGAGCTGAAGAACGAGGAGAGGTTTGTGTAAACAAACCTCTCCCCGCGCTTCCTACTCTGCCTGTCATTGATCGGCTGTTCCCGGTCATCGGGAAAGCCGATCAATGACGTCAGCCCCGCCCCCTAAAGTAAAAAAACACACACGTCACAGCCCATAACCCCTCCCCTCCCCCTAGTGGTTAACTCTTTCACTGCATGTGTCATTTATACAGGAATCAATGCATTTAAATAGCATTGATTGCTGTATAAATGACAATGGTCCCAAAAATGTGTCAAAAATGTCCGATGTGTCCGCCATAATGTCGCAGTCTTAATAAAAATCGCTGATTGCCGCCATTTACTAGTAAAAAAAAAAAAAATATTAATAAAAATGCTATAAAACTATCCCCTATTTTGTAAACGCTATAACTTTTGCGCAAACCAATCAATAATCGCTAATTGTGATATTTTTTGAAAAAAAAAAAATCTAGAATACGTATCGGCCTAAACTGAGGAGAATTTTTTTTATATATATTTTTGGGGATATTATAGCAAAAAGCAAAAAATATTGCATTGTTTTCAAAATTGTCGCTCTATTTTTGTTTAAAGCGCAAAAAATAAAAACCGCAGGGGCGATCAAATACCACCAAAAGAAATCTCTATTTGTGGGAAAAAAACGGACGCCAATTTTGTTTGGGAGCCACGTCGCACGACCGTGCAATTGTCAGTTAAAGCGACGCAGTGCTGAATCGCAAAAAGGGCCTGGTCCTTTGGCTGCCAATTGGTCCGGGGGCTGAAGTGGTTAATAAAATTCCTTATTTTTAGAGATGGGATGTTATTCTGGGGACTTCTTCCCTTGAATATTTAAAAAATACTCTTCTCTATTGATTTCTCCGTATTCTGTGGTCTCTTTACAAAAACGATGTCCCTTGGCATGGCCACAAAATCGATTTTACAGATGAAGCTTTGTGAGACGCCAACTCTGTTCCTCAGCTTCCTTTTTATTCGTTCTGTTTGTTTTGTATTGGTTGATGTGAACTCTGCGATGCTCAGAAGCTCCAATATTTGTATTTTTTTTTTTAATATGAATTATTGATGAGCTCAGTCTGCTATTGGAACAGGAATGATTAAATTAACTTCTTGCAGGAAGAGCCTTTTGGGAATAGAAGAAAATTTGCGGTTGCAACAAAGACCTTAAACAAGCCCTGCATGTTGTATTTGTTTTAATTTTAAAGGAAAGATGGACAGAGCAGGGTAAACGTAGAAATGGATGTATATCTATATCATACACACACCATATATTTTTTTGTACACCTTCGACATAATGCACAATAATTGTAAATGGCACCTCAACCCCATGAACTGTTGTTAAGCACCTGTCCTTTGTGGTGTAATAAATGAAAAATAAATGGTGTAAAATAAATGAAAAATAAACGCCCGGTCTTTTTTTTTTTTTTTTTTTTTTTTTTTGCCCATTGGGATGCATTGGCAGCTCATTTTAATATTAATGAGCTGCCTTAACGTAATGCATAGAATATAGCACCGCTACACATGGGAGGTGTGAAGCGGGGACCCGAGCTGATCAATCGCTTGTATATCTTTTTTTAGCCCTATAGGCAATCTTCCTTATTTTTATATTTTTTTGTGTTGTGTTTTTTTTTTTTTTTTTATAAATTATTTTTTTTTTTTTGTTTGTACATTGAGTGTATGCCCCGTACATGCATTTGCATACATTATGCAACCCAGTCTGCATTCGGTGCTGACAAGGTTCATCCTTCCAGAAACGAGGATATTTGTTTTTTCCATTATGCACAGGTGCAGCGGTGTGGGGCGTCAGTCTGAAGCTCTCAGACGGCACGTCATTCGGTGGTGTATGTGTGCGCCAGGTCTCAGCTGGCTTTTGAACACGGCACACTGCTCTGCATCTAAAATGTCAGCATAATTCTTCAAACTGAACTGGTTGCTCGGCTACTGCAGTGACGCAGGGCGCCTAATGAATGTAGTTTGTCTGAGTTTTGGAAGCTTAAGAGAAGAGAGAAATCTGTTGCCTGTAGTAACCAATCGAATATCACTTGTGTACTACATAAATTATTGCTTGAGTCTGTGTTGCTATTTATATTATCTGCATGTTTTATAGATTTGTGTGAATAAATATTGAATTTTTTTTTTTTTTTGTGACTGTTTTGCCGTGTCTCTTGCTATGCCATCTGACTGTACCAACGGCATATACTGTTGTAAGCTTTATTGCTCCAGATGTCACAGCTCTCCAGCAATCCTTAGATCCTTTCTCGCCACTGGGGTTAAATATTGATTTTTGATCTGAACTGCTTCATTTCTGATTTTTAATAGGTGTGTTTGGTATATGCCACTAGATGGAGCCAAATAATCCTTTTATATATACCTTGTAAGCCGAGGCACCTAATTTTACCACAAAAAAATGGGAAAACTTATTGACTCGAGTATAAGCATAGGGTGAGAAATGCGCAGCTACTGTAAGTGTAAAAAAGGGTCAACAATGCCCATTTTGCATGCATCACTGTGCCTATTTGCAGCCCTAGGTCCCCCAAACTTCAAACTTGGTAGTTAAAGGTTCCTAGATGCCCCCTGACTTTGGGGCCCTGTATCTTGGGGACACTTGATGCTAGGAACCCCAAATTTGGATATGTTGTAAATTTAGGGTTCCTAGCACCAAGTGGCCCGAGATACAGGGCCCCAAAAGTCGGGTTGGAAAATGTCAAGAACTTTTCTGCAGCAGAGAATGACATTTTCCCATATTCCAGGGACACTTGGTGCTAGAAACCCCATTTGGATATGTTGTAGTGCTGGGTCCACTGGCTTTGCACACCAAATTTGGGGTTCCTATCACAAAGTTGGCTTTTTTTTTTTTTTTTTTTAATATTTTTAATCCTGGCTTGGTTTGCAAGTGTCTCGCAAAATGAGCAGAATTCAAGCTGTGGTGTGCAGTACCACATTTGGCCAGAGATGCGGGGGCGCCGGTGACACGGAACGGTTTGGAAATACTCAGTTTTCAAGTATTTCCGAGGCTCTCCGGCGCCCCCCACCTCTGGCCACATGCAGTATTGCATGCAATAGAAGTCAATGCGGAACAAATTATCTTCGGTTTTATTTCTGCTCAAATGTGCATATGTTTTTATTAAAAGCAAGTATTTTTAAGCAATCTTGCGCAATTGTTTTCTTTGCTTTTTGGTAAAAGAAATTGTCTCTGGAGAAGTCCTGGTATTCTTGGAGCAATTAGCTGAAAACCCATGTACAGTTGACCTGACCCACTTGTGGATTATTATTTAAAGTGCCAGTAGACCCAAGGGGGGTCTTTAATTGAGGTTAGCAGGCATTGCACACAGAGGTGGTGGGTGATTACCTGCCAGCACTGATTCTTTGCAGAGACTGTCACAGAGCATGGATTGAGTTTATTCACGTTTCATTTATAATATTGTGCATGTGGACTTTTTTGCATAGGTATATCTTTTAAGACCCCGTCTTGTTACATACTCACTGGAGTTTATTATGACATTTATATTTGAAATGTAGTGCACTATTTTTTGTTAATCCTTGGATAGCAGCTGTGAAAACTCTAAGAATAGCCTTATTTTATTTTTTATTATTCCCCCATCCCTGCTTGCTGGAATGTTTTTTTTTTTGTTTTTTTTTTTATTCTCCCTCCCCCCCCCCCCCCCCCCCTAGCTAGCTTGTCTACTGGTCAGAACCCTGGTAGACGAGCCCCATCGAAATCAATAGGGTTCTACTGACTAACTTGGGCAGGAAGCGGAGGACTAGCAGAGTGGGATGTAAATCCCTGGAGGCTGCAGGCGTCTGATCTCAATAACTATGCATCTGCAAAGAGGGTGGGCTCCGTGTTGGGTCAGCATGGCGGAAAGGGGGCAAAAATAAGTGCACCTTGTATGAAAGTGCACCTATTCCTTAACTAATTGCCTTTAGATTTAGTAGTTGGTAAAGAACTGCCTTTGTTTTTTTATAAAGTAGCAGATTCCTTCTCCCTTTATCTACTGCTCAGCTTTGTTAACCACATGTTGGGTGTTGAGATGTACCTGGGGCAGTAGACACCGGCAGCGTTTTTTGTATGAATTAGGTCTGAGTTAAGAACATGGCTTTTAACACCAAAATTTGCCCTGTTATGTTTAATTGTATGTGCAGCAGGCAGAGTTATGATGGGGAAGCATGAAGGACACAGCATTTGGTAGAAGGCTGGGCATACAGAGAGCATTGTGTTTTTTGAGTTGGAGGTACAGAAAGCTTTGAACGGAGGGTTGGGCCTACAGGGAGTATTGGTTTGAGGGTAAGGGGGGTGCGTTGGGCACAGGGTTGCGGAAAGGGGGGTGTGTTGGGTGTGGGGTTGAGGAAACGGGGGTGCATTGGGCAGAATGTTGGGCATACAAGGTGTGTAATTTGAAGGGTTGAGGATACAGGGAGCGTTGGTTCAATTGTTGGGCTTGCAGTGAAGGTTGGGCATTGGTTTGGGGTTTACAGGGAGCATAGGGTAGAATGTTGGGCATACAAGGGGTGTAGTTTGGAAGCTTGGGGAGAATTGGTTTGAGGGTTGCACTTGCGTGGAGTGTTGGAGATGCAGGGAGTTTTGATTTGAGGCTTGAGCCTACAGGGAGTATTGGCTCAAGGGTTGGGGTTATGGGGAGGATTGGTGAAACGGGGAGAGTTGGTTCCAGGATTTTGCATACGGGTAGTGTTGGTTCAAAGGTTGGACTGAGTGTTTGAGATGCAGGGAGCATTGGTTTGAGGCTTGGGTATACGGGAGCATGAGGCGTAGCAGGAGTGTTGGTTAGTTGGACATCCAAGGAGTGTAGGTTTGAGGGTTGGGCATACAGGTAGTGTTGGGCATTGGACTGGGGGAGTCAGTGTTGGGTGGAAGATTGGGTATATGGGGGTTTGCGTATACTGGGAGCGAGGGGCACTAGGTAGGGTGTGCTGGCTGAAAAATTGGGCATAAAGGTAGTGTTGGGCAAGGGGGCATCTTTCTGTACTTAAAGTGCATCATGTCAAAAACTACCAACCTTGAGCTCCTAGTGCTGAGAAATGTACTGCTTTTTTGAGCCCATCTGTCTTAGTGTCCTTCTCAAACTGTCAAGATCTGTGGCGGCTCTTGTCACTTGAAGTCTCTGCATTTAATTCTTTGCATTTAATAAACAATGATTTGCACCCTTCACCGTTAGTCCAATTGAAATTTCCCTTAAATTTCCGATTTACCTTTTTGTAAATGCCTGGAGTCTCCTTTTATTAGCCCCTTTAGTTCTCAGTAAATATTTAAATGGCTCTATCCTCACGATTTATGGTGTAGCTTATGTTCTGCATATCCTCTTTTAGATGTAAAGTTCTGAAACTTCTCTGAACCCTTCTGTCCGTACTTATTGTTTTTTATTGTATTTTTTGCGTTTTTTTTTTTTTTTTGTTTCTCATTCAAATAAAGTTGTGTGGTGGTAGGTTTATAGACCTTTTCTTACCGTGCTCCTCCCATAGAATTACTATTTGCTCATTTTGAGTGCTGTGTTTTTTTTTTTTATTGAGGACAGTATTGGCAGAATTTACAGGGACAGCTGAACGGCCATTGTGTTCTATGTGATATGACATGGTTAATCCACCTTGTTGTGGAGCCTCTGGAGAGGGGGGGGGTTTATTGGTTTCCCTGGCATCTTGCAGTGTGTGTCCTTGAATTTACGTTGAAGGTGACATAAATCTTGCATGAACCTGCACTTTTCCTCCATGTCCTAGGGGAATGAAAGATTCATGGTTATTTAATGGCTGACGCAGGACACAGTATAGCTCACGTGGTTTTAATAGTTCACTACAGTAATCCACTCAAGATCGGAGTGGAGCATGGGGGTGACATTTGCAGAATGTGACAATTTTCTGCAGCACTTGGAGGTGTACATGATTGCAATGCAGAGCGAGTTTTCTTTTTCAAGGCAGCTTGTGCTTGTGAAGCGCAGCGGTTGACTTGCTCTTGAAAATGCTAGTTCCCTGGCTATCCTGCTGACTTCTGAGACACCTGCCTGGAGCAAGAATTGCAGGTTCGAAGTTTCATTTCTAATATTCATGCACCTTCTGGGTCACTGTCAAAAGCATGGGTCAACCAGGCAATTTGCGTTACTAGACACCCTGCAATAGCAACTTCTGTGTTTGTGTATATTTTATATTGTATCCATGTTTTCCTTAAAGGAAAGCTAACAATGTCCCCAAGAGGATACTTTACATTGATGTCCTCCCCTAAAATGGCTAATACTGACCACTCTGAAGGGCGGTATGTTGAAACTGGGCGCCATTACTATACTATTCAACATTTTTTAGGGCGTGACCGTTAGCCTGTCCATGCGACTTTGGGTGCTACTTGAGACATCTGTGTGGCTTCATGTACAGCTGTCTATTGAAGTCGCACCCAAAATCAGCAAAAGTAGTCCAATGCCGACTTTTGCCAGTAAGTCGGCATTGGACCGGAGCCATTGCCGAAAAATAGGTTGCGACTTGTCATGACAAATCGGTTCAGTGTGAACGAGCGCTTAATGGGCTGTTTATCTTGCTGAAATTTTGCTTTTAGGATTCAGAAATTAAAATTGTTTTTTTTTTTTTTTTTTTTTTAATTGCTCTGATAGTGAAGCTTCTTTTTGTTCTCCCTGTTGAGCTGTGTGCACTCTGGGTAATAATTGACAATGGTTTAGTTTGGTAGTGCAGCTTTTCATGACTTTTTAACTGCAAAGGCACCTGCTTTGAGATACTTGGCCGTAATCTGTAAATGATATTGTGTAAGCTGAGTGTGTAACCCGTGTGCCTCGGAACATGCTGCAGGTTTATGATCTGCAGATGTTGGTTTTAACCAGTCTTTTTATTGTGTTCCAGAATTGCAGATCTTTGTTCTTCAGCGGAATCTGAAATATGGAAGAACTGCAGGACGTCCAACTGACGGAGATAAAACCTCTTCTGACGGATAAGGTAAGTCTTCGGCTATCTCCGCCTCTATGGTAGTTTTGAGTCTGGGAGTGTCTGCATGTCTGTGGGCCAAACTGGCTATGAAAACCATTTTTCCTAAATGGTCACAATCCAAGGCTGGGGGGGTCACAGTAGATCGGACAGCTGCCAAAGCGCTTAACCACTTAAGGACCGAACCTCTTTCTGAGATTTGAGAATTTTTTATTTTTTTTTGCTAGAAAATTACTTGGAACCCCCAAACATTATACTTTTTTTTTTTTTTTTTTTTTTCCTCTAACACCCTAGAGAATAAAATGGCGGTCGTTGCAATACTTTCTGTCACAATGTATTTGCGCAGCAGTCTTACCAGCGCACTTTTTTTGGAAAATATAAACTTTTTTGAATTAAAAAAAATAAGACCACAGTAAAGTTAGCCCAATTTTTCTTTTTTTTTTTTTAAACATTGTGAAAGATATGTTACGCCGAGTAAATTGATACCCAACATGTCACGCTTCAAAATTGCACTCGCTCGTGGAATGGCGACAAACTTTACCCTTAATCTCCATAAGTCTACAGGTTGCATGTTTTAAGTTACAGAAGAAGTCTAGTGCTAGAATTATTGCTCTGGCTCTACCGATCGTGGAGATACCTCACGTGTGTGGTTTAAACACAGTTTTCTTATGCTGGCGCTGCTCATGTATGCGTTTTTGCTTCTGCATGCAAGCTTTTTATTTTTACACTGTTTTTAAAAAAAAAATTAAATGTCACTTTTTTATTCCTATTACAAGGAATGTAAACATCCCTTGTAATAGAAAAAAAGCATGACAGGACCTCTTAAATATGAGATCTCAGGTCAAAAAAAATGGCCCTTTAAGAGCTATAGGCGGAAGTGACGTTTTGACATCGCTTCCACCCTGCAATAATATGGAGACGGTGGGGGCCATCGTCCTCCTCACTTGTCTCCATGTCAGGCCATAGGAAGGATCAGATTGCCTCTGACGGCTCCAGTAGGCGGTGGAGGGCACCGAATCCGTTGCAGAGACCACTTTTATCTTAAACCAGACTGCTCACTGAAGAGGATATCTGGGTTATGGCAGCTAGCTGCTGCCAAAATTATATCCTCCTGCAACTCCAGTTTCGCCATCACTGCCCTAGGCTATAAGATTGCAAAGACCCTGAAACTGAGCTGCAGCACAGTGGGGCACCGTGACTACGTCCTGTTGACGAAACGTGTAGTGAGGAGCGACGTACTGACGTCACCGCTATACGCTGAGTCCCGGAAACCCACGGGCTGTTTGCAAGGCCGGCCGGCTCGCTTTGTGCTGATTTTAAACTTTGTTTTCATAAGTCTTTACAGCCGAGACGAGCCTGAAACATTGATTGAGCTAGATGGGCTTGGGTAAGTATTGGGGGGGGGGGGGGGGGGCTGAGAGTGGCTGCGGCACACAGGTGTGCTGACTTTACAACCACTTTAAGGAAACCCAAGCAAGCACAGGATTAGACCGCAGCTTGGCTGGTAGGCTGAGTTGAGAACACAAGTGCGGATATCTCCCCACTGAACACTTGATTCTCCACCTAAAGTTTTTTTTTTTATTTTTATTCACAATGTTGATCCAGATACGGTAAATGTACATTGGAACTATTTTCTGCCATGATATATTAAGTAAAATGTTTTTATATGGTTCTTCCTGGTAACACCACATCCCCTGTGCTTCTGACATTAACCGATTCCTGAATCAGAATTCAACAAGCATGGCTCTGTTGTCCTAATTTGCATGACAAGACATTTGCACTGTACTTGTGCCAGTGGAGGAGACTGGTACATCGGATCTTCAACAAGCTTTTTGTATTCTGCAGACTCGTTCCATTGACACTTCATTGTACCAGCTCAGCTTAATTTATGGCCTTTTTAAGTGCATTTATAACTGATAGATTTAAAGTGTATATTAGAAAAAATTAAAAATAAAATTGAAACGGTGTAGGGAAGGGTTAAACCCCTGCTAGCCACTTTAGCTCCAGAAGATTTACCCCCCCCCCCTTAATGACCATTCCCATTCACTTCAATGGGAAGGCTGGTGATGCGGCAGTGACACAACAAGGTGAGGGATGTGGTGGCAGCAGGTGAGTGGATGCCCGCTAACGGGAGCTGCCATGATGGATCTGAAATGACAGGTGCTCTTTAAATGTAAGGACTTATTCTTGCTGGTAGTTAAATCTTTAATATTTGCAAACAAAATGAAGGTTTCCCATTTGGCATAATAAGCTGTCGGGTTAGTAAAATGGATGGATGGAGATATATATATATATATATATGTGTATAATTTATATTACATTTTGTGTATGTCATGGTGGTGGCAATCAGCGACTTGTAGCAGGACTGCAAAATTGGCACTTAGGCCTCATGCACACTGGATGTTTTATACTGCGTTTTTTTATTTATTTTTTTTTTTTTCTGCAGCCAGTAAACTCGCCGGCATTTTATCCTATGTGTCCATGCACACGTGATATCAGCGTTATTTGTCAGGGGTGTTTTCTGGCTGGGAAAAAAAACCCAGAACTAGTGGGTTTTATAAGGAAAACGTTCTAACACTGATAAAAGCTTAAAGCGGTGTGTCGGCTTAAAAAAAAAAAAAAAAAAATGTAAAAGTCAGCAGCTAAAAAAAAAGTCGCTGCTGACTTTTAATAAGTACACTTACCCTCCCAGGGCGCCCGCGATGCTGTTCGTGGAGGCCGAGATGTCCCTCGGCGTTCCGGATCCAGCGCCGCCATCCTCAGTAAGGGAAGCAGCTTTGCGCGGCCTACTGCGCATGCGCGAGTCGGTGCGCGGCCTACTGCGCATGCGCGAGTGGGATTTGTGAATGGGGAACGCGATGTGTTGTGGGACACAGTTCCCATAACACACTGCTCCCCATTCCATAGAAGACGGAAGGAGAGAAGATCACCGCGGAGCTGGAGGAGGCAGATTAGGACAATCTGCCTAGCAACAGCCATTTCTGTTTTTTTTCATTTGAAATTGTTACTAACATTTTTAAGTTTTTTTTGTTTTCAGGGTGTCCCACCACTTTACACTCTGGAAAACGCTGAAACTAGACTATTCAGCGTTTTTTGAGCCATAAGCTTTTGTGGGAGTATCGTTTTTGCTGCAAAACTCATTCTACAGCTAACGCTACTGGCGGTTTTAAAACGTCCGGTATGCATGAGACCTTACAATTTGTGGGAACCAGTGACACTAATGTAGTGATCAGTGCTAATATGCGCTGTCACTGTACTAATGAGACTGGCTGGGAAGGAGTTAAAAAGCTAGGGTGATCAAAGGGTTAAATGTGTGCCTAACCAGTTTTTGTGTACACTGCGTGGTGCTTTTACTAAAAGAAGTGATGGATTTTATTCCAAACAAAAGAACTCGCTGCAGGTGAGACAGGAAGCCTAATGATATCACTGGTGCTCGCCTCCGCATGCGATCAACACTGAAGAAATGGCTGCACTCCAAGATGCATCAAAATTCTTATTTAAAGCGGAAGTAAACCCTTTGATTTAACAGTTTAAAAAAAAAAAGGCATGCCGGGAATGCTAACTGCACATTGGCTGTGCTCTCAACCAAACAGTCAAACCATCCAATGGCTGGTGTCATAACGGATCACATGTGCAGCACTCGCTGTTGAAGATTAAACAGAGGCCAAGATGGCAGCTTCCTTGGCTGAAAACGATGGGAGGGTTTATTTCCACTTTAATAAACCAACATCCCAAGTGTTACAAACGGTTCAGAACGGTTTGTAACACTTGGGATGTTTGTTTAATAAATAATAATTTTGATGGATCTTGGATTGCAGCCATTTCTTCAGTGTTGATGGATTTTATTCCCTGCTTTGTAGGGAAAGAAAATCCATTACTTCCCTGCTGACAGGACAGAGCTCTGCCTTGTTTACATAGGCAGAGCTCTGTCCTGCCTCTCCCCTGAATGATCAGTAGGTGCCGGTGGACATCCATTAGCTGGCACCCACTGAACGGCTTGTGCTGGGTTTGCATGCAGGTCAAAGTTGCAGTTCACTTTTTATGGTCACATGAGTTGCATGCTCATTCATACTCGGAGGTGCTGGGTGGTTCTCACTGCTAACCAGTCTTGTGATTTGCTTCACATTTGCCACAATGCACAGCCAGCAGGTTGCACACATTCTGAAAGCTTTTCATTCCTTTTAAGTGCAAGTTTAATTTTAAATATTTTAGTTTCTTTTTGTTCTCATTTTTGTTCTGCTTTACCTCCTAGAATGCCGGTCGGAACTTTGAAGACTTTGATGGACAGGTGAGACTACATCTTCTTTTTAGTATATTTAGGGATATTTGCTTATGTAATGTACCTGTTCTACAGATTTCTGGTTATATTCTAAGTATCTAAAACAAAAAAGGAAAAAGCACCTAATGCCCCGTACACACGAGCGGATTTTCCGTCCGCAAAAACTTGGATGGTTTTTCCGACGGAATTCTGCTCAACCTTGGCTTGCATTGGAATTTAGCGTGTAAAAATTGCTACAGACATCGGATTTTCCGATCGGCACTTTTTCTGACCGAAAGCTGTCCCTTTTTTTTTTTTTTCTGGCGGAAATGCCGCCAGCAAAAGTCCGATGGAGCATACAGTCGCATTTTCCGACCAAAAGCTCACATCGCTCTTTTGACGGCGGCATTTAGTGTAGTATTAAAAGCAATATTTTAATAAAACTCAAAACTCAAAGGGTCACTCGCATGTAATTGGGAAAAGCTCATCTGATGGCAGACGTCCGCTGGCAGTTGCATCCAACTGCTCCCAGACAACCGTGTAGAAGGGAGGGGTGGCCGGCAACTCTGTCCACAGCCCTGATGAGATGGCAGGTCTGATGGAGCGCAGCGTGAACCACAACGCCAGCGGGATGTCACCAGGAGGAGGGGAGTGCAACGCATTTCAGAGCTGTGTTTAGGCATGTGCGCTCTTTTAAGATAATAGATTAATGCCGCCCACACACGATCGGAATTTCTCGTCTGGGGGGGGGGGGGGGCTCTGACTGAATTCCGCTCAAACTGACTTGCCTACACACAGTCACACCAAATTCCGACCGTTAAAAATGCGGTGAAGTACAACACTACAACTAGCCAAGTTCGATGCTTCCGAGCATGCGTCGGAATTTTGCACGTCAGAATTGCTACAGACTATCGGAATTTCCGATGGAAACCTTTTCCGTCGGAAAAATTTGAGAACATGCTCTCAATTCTTTGCTGTCGGAAATTCGGCCAGCAAAATTCCGATGGAGCCTACACGCGGTTGCGCTTTCCGATTTGAAAAGCTCTTATCTGTCTTTTTTTTTCTGGCTGGAATTCCGATCGTGTGTACGCGGCATTAGGAGAGATGTTTAAGTGGGCCCAAGACTATGGCTATGGCACTAAAACACCCATCATAAACAGAAGATTCATAATGTGTTATGCTTCTTCCCTGTTCAGAAAAAGTGGAAGTAGACCTATATGGGTGGAGGGACATGTTGGTGTGGCTACTTGGAAGCTTAGTAAACTTGTCCAATTGATTTTTTTTTTCCCTACAAAAGAGTAAGGGCTCTTTCACACGGACGGTCCGTATGTCCGTTTTTCATCCTTCCGTTTTCAGATGAAAAACGGACATGCATGTATCCCTATGGGATAGCGGGTGTCAGCGGATGAGCATCCGCTGACACCCGATCTCATCCGTGCCCGCTATGCTCCGTTTCTGTAGACGGAGGAAAACACTATTCTTTCATCCGTCTGCAGATCGGATGACGACGGACTCTACGATCCGTCGTCACCCGATCCCCATAGGGGAGAGTGGCGCTCTGACAGGTCCGTCCCTGCTGTGTGCAGAGACGGACCTGTCATCTTCCTGCTCAGCGGAGATCGCTCCGGCGATCCCCGCTAAGCAAGCGGATATCCACGGGGCGGATCAGCACTGATCTGCCCCGTGTGAAAGAGCCCTAAGTGGAGGAAGAAAATCAGTTTGAGTCTCCAAGAAGAAATAGGTTTCCTTTTAATGCAAAGCTGTGTCCATTGTGATCATAAACCTCCTTCAAAGGGGTGATGTAATGGAGCTGCACTTACCCAGTTATTTGTGCAAACAATTCAGTATAAAGTGCAATTACTTGAAGTGTACGTATGGTTAGTCATGTAAATCTTCATCTGATGGTCCACAAAACCCATATTTAATTTAAAAACAAATGATTTTAAAGAGCAATAGTCCTCAAAGTGTACAAGTCCCAAAATTGTGACCACAAGCAATCCTCATTAAATTTAAAAGTAATAATGCTCAGTGCAATCCTCTGACTGCTGTGGCCACCACCAACCCCCCCCCCCCCCCCCCCCCAGGACTGCACTCACCGGTAAGTGTTCACCCCACCCCCCCTATGAGAATAATGAAGGCCACACTGTGCTAGTTTGCAGGTCTATTTTTTTATCACGGTCTTGGAAATGTATGTGCTCAATGTGGCCATGAAGGATTTTAAAAGGGAAGCCATTATAGGGTTCCACCGTTTTATATTTTTTTTAAGCCTTTGACATAAAAACACAATACACTCACAAGTACGGTGCCTCCCTGGCACTCGGAATGACCTGCCGACAAATCGATCAGCGCCACAATAGAGCCAGCGTGCGCTCCAGATGGCAGGAGTGATGTGGTAACTGGAAATCCTGCCCCTGCGTGTTTCGTCACATCCAGGACATCAGGAGGATGCTTTTTTTTAGCTACTAGGTGGGAAAGGCCAGTGAGAAAGGGCAGTTAGTGCTATGAAATGACATCTGGTTGCAGTCCCTCCTGTAAAACTTTTTTATTTTTTTTTGTCTAGTTTGGGTCAAGGTACAGTTTTTTTTTTTTTTTTTTTTTTTAATTTAATTTTTTTTTATTTTTTTATTTTAGGGTGTCCATGAATATAATGTTAATGTCAAGAGCCTCCAGATGAACAATATGTGCTTTAATCTTTAGTGACCTTAGTTATACTTTACTAGACTGCAAGTCCCCTTTTAAAGTGGAACTTTATCTGAAAAACACCTTCTTTGCATGGTTTTTTTTTTTTTTTTTTTTTTTTTTTTATCCAAAGAAAAGTTTATTAAGTTCAACATAAACAAACATAACCAGGCTTCAACATTTCACATTTACATTGCATGTTTTGCACATTTTCATTACCGAATGGTTACAATATCTTCACAGCTGGTACATACCCCACTCCCCACCAACCTTATAGTCTATTCTCCGTGTGCTAGTAGCCCCATTATCCATATAGGTCCACTTATCCAGCATTCATGCCTAGCAATCTTCCCATCACTAGATCCACTGGGATTAGTCCAGGTACATCCAGCCACGGGCCCCATAGTTTCTCAAACTTTCGAGGGCATCCCCTGTGTTGATACACCAATTTCTCCATTCTAATCATATTCCCCACTGCGGCAATCCATTCCTTGACTGTGGGCGGGTCCTCCGATATCCAATGGAGCATTATTATCTTGCGTGCTAAATGCAGAGTTCTGATAACAGCTGTTCTTACCCCTTCCTCCCATTCAAAGACCTCCAACATATTCAACAAACAGTGTTTGGGATCGGTGGGCATAGAGACCTGAAATACCCTATTTATGGTATCCACCACTCCAGTCCAGTAAGGGTGGAGCTTCGGGCACCTCCACAGTAGGTGAATCAGGTCACCATGTTCCCTCTTGCATCTTGTGCACATCGGGGTAGGCCTAAGACCCATTTTATGCATTCTATGCGGGGTGTAGTAAACCCTTAGGATAAGATATAACTGTTAGCCTCTGCGATACATTTAGTGAACATGTGGGCACTGCCTGTAGAATCTCCTCCCACTGTTCTCCATCTATCGGCCCCACATCTCTATCCCACTTGCTCAGCATTCTCGGGGGGTGTTTACTCAGGTAGCACCGCAGGAGCATACCGTAGCATTGAGAAAGGAAACCTTTGGTACTGGCTGCTCTCAATATTAAGTTAAATAGTGGCGAAAGAAACCCACTCAAAGGCACAGCTCTGTGCCTTCACCGCATGTTGTAATTGCATGTAATAAAACCGCATACTAGGCGGCAAGCCATGTCTGTCTTGCAGAGCCTCGAAAGGCAGTAGGATACCGTTATGGAAAATCTCCCGAATGTATACCACTCCATATCTCTTCCACGCAGCTCCATGTTGTATCTGTGCTATTTCCAGGTACGTTCCGTTGGACCATATTGGGCTGAATTCTGTGTATCCCGTCACTCCCTGTATGTATCTGCTTTTGTTCCAGATTTTCTGGAGTAAATTGTAGGTCGGGTATTTCTTTGGTTTACTAAAGGCTAGAGCCTCGAGTGCCGCTGGCACGGAGTCTCGTTTTACCGTGTGCAACATCACAGCCTCTGAGGAGCTGCGGGTATTGCTTGGTCTGTCTGATTCCCCCCCCCCCCCCCCCCCCCCCCCCCCATAGTCCCTATTAAATGTTGGAGCTGTGCCGCCAGATAATATAGCCATGGGTTCGGGAGGGCCAGCCCTCTTCTTTGCATGCTTAAAAGCCATTGAGCTCCAGTCATGGGATTTTACCAAGGTTGAGATTATGCTGCGTTAGTCTGCTGTAGGCATCTTTTTTTTTCCCTCAGTCTTTTTTTTTTTCCTCTTTAAACATAGATGGCCTTGCTGGCACTACACAGCTCAACAAACTTTAATCTCTCTAAATCAACTTTTGTCAAGGGAGCCTGATTGAAAATTGTCATCCAAACAGTGTGCATCCAGACAGATGCAGTCAATGTTTGGCTATTTTTACAGCTGTGGGGATAGTCTGTCGGAATACAATAGCTGACGGGTGTTTCCTTCTTCTATGGTGGATAGAAAAATCTATTTGGTTTCTCTTCAGCCAGTAGGCTAGTCTTGCACTTATTTGACATGATGGGGTAGATTTACTAAAATGGGATTACTCAATCTGCTTCTAACTTCAGCTTATTCAATTAAGCTTTGACAATAAAACCTGGAAGCTGGTTGGTTACTATGCACCAAATTTTGCCCTGTCCAGTATTGGTAAATCTCCTTTCGATGCGTCCTGCCTTCCTGTTTCAGGCTGACAACCCTAAACCACTATCTCACAATTAGCAGAGTGTTGTCTTCAGTTGGCCTTTGGAATGCCTATCTAATTTGCCTGTCTCTGTCCAAAGGCCTACTGAGGGAGACCACAGACTGAAGAAAACGCTGCAACCAATTGGGAGCCAGTAGCTTAGTGTTGTCAGCCTGCAACAAGTACTAGTGGGAAGGGCTGTTACTGACAGGAAACTTATCGATTTTACAAAATATTATCCGAAAATTGAACAGGCATGTCAAACGTACTAGAAAACATTTTAGGTTTGCATATACCGTATTTATCGGCGTATAACACGCACCCCCCCCCCCTTTCCTTAACCACTTGCCTACCAGGCACAAACACCCCCTTCCTGACCAAGCCATTTTTCGCTTTCAGCGCTGTCGCATTTTGAATGACAATTGCGCGGTCATGCAACGATGTACCCAAATAAAATTTTTATCATTTTTTCTCCACAGAGAGCTTTATTTTGGTGGTATTTGATCACCTCTGCGGTTATTTCTTGCGCTATAAACAAGAGGGACAAGTTTGAAAAAACATAATATTTTTTTACTTTTTATTATAATAAATATCCAATTTTTTTTTTTAAACAATTTTTTCCTCAGTTTAGGCCGATACGTATTCTTCTACATATTTTTGGTAAAAAAAAATCGCAATAAGCGTCTATTGATTGGTTTGCACAAAAGTTATAGTGTCTACAAAATAGGGGATAGATTTATAGCATTTTTATTTTTTTTACTAGTAATGGTGGGCGATCTGCGATTTTTTTTTTTTTTTTTTTTTTTTTTTTTTTTTTTTTTTCCGTGACTGCGACATTGCGGCGGACATATCAGACACTTTTGACACGTTTTTTGGGACCATTCACATTTATACAGCGATCCGTGCTATAAAAATGCATTGATTACTGTATAAATGTGACTGGCAGGGAAGGGGTTAACACTAGGGGGCGCTGCAGGGGTTAAAATGTACCCTATGGGAGTGATTCTAACTGTGGGGGGAGGGGACCATTCGGTGTCCCTATGTACAAGGGACACACAATCGGTCCCCTCTCCTCTGACAGGAGGTGGATCGCTGTGTTTACACACACCGATCCACGTCCTGCTCAGTTACCGGGCAATCGCGGGTGCCTGGCGGACATCGCAGCCGCCGGGCACGCGCATCGGGGACGCGGCGCGTGCCCACTAGTGACCTAAAACCAGGCGACGTGGTATGACGGCGGCCCGCCACGATTGACGCCGGGCGGTCAGCAAAAGGTTAAAATAGGGGGGAAATCGCGCGTGCGTGTTATACCCGGATTCCCTGACGATTTTTGAGCTTCTCGGAAAGCGCCCGAAAGCCGCCAAGCACCACCGAGATACACAGGACACCCGCTCTGTATCTCGGCAGCGCCATTTTTAAATGGCAAGGCTGCAGTGCGAGCCTGCAGGTGGACACTGGCAAGGCTGCAGTGCTGGGCATTTAAATGTAAGTTTTTTTTTTTTTTTTTTTTTTTTCCTTAAACTTCCTCCTAAACTTAGGGCGTGTTATACGCTGATAAATACGGTACTTTTAATAATAATGAAACCGAGGAATGCCAGCATACATCCGTTAACCTGCGTTTAATCACTTGTTTACACCGTAGTATTTAGAGGAGTGGCTATGCAACTTGCGTACGTGTGTCGTTAGTGAGTCTCCCTTGATCCGTCATCCTTATTATAAGCTGGAATCCAATTAGTACGACACTAATCCCCGCCACTTCACTGTTTAACAAATGTTTGAGTGTCTGCACTGCCGAGAAGTAACATACTTCTTCCCAATGGCTTACTTGGATGTCGATCACATATGTTTTGCATTGAAGCCTTCGGTAAGTCCTCATTATGGCTAATTTTACTGATGATAAATCTGTCTGCTCCCTGTGTGGAAGCGTTTAACTACTGAAATGGTTTGTTACAACAGTTCTCCTTTTCTGTTTCATTTTTAAAATTGGCCTGGAAACATGAAAGGTAGAACCTGATTGGAAGAAAAATTGCCCCTTCCTTTAAAATTGTAAATGCTGAAACCTGAAAGACTCCTCTAGTTTTGCCAGGCCCAAAACATACTTATTGTGGAGGCGTGGATCCCCAACTTTTGCGATCAAGTCCAGATTGGTGCTTTGCGCTTGATGTAAGGCTTGGATGCAGCTGCTCGGCTATGGAAACCCATTCCATGAAGCTCTCTAAACACTGTTGTGCGAATCTGAAGGCCACACAAAGTTTGGAGGTCTGTAGCTATTGACTCTGCAGACAGTTTGTGACTTCTGCGCACTGTGCCCTTCAGCCTACGCTGACCCTGCTCTATGATTTTTACGTGGCCTACCACTTCGTGGCTGAGTAGCTGTTCCCAGTTGCTTCCACTTTGTTATAATACCCCTAATAATAATAGTTAACTGTGGAATATTTAGTAGCAAGGAAATTTCACGGATGTACTGGTAGCAACCTATCGCGGTACCACCTTTGAATTCATGTAGCCACCCATTCTTTCACAAATGTGTGCAGAAGCACTCTGCATGTCTAGGTGCGGATTTTATACACATGTGGATATGGAGGTGATTGGAACACCTGAATCCAATGATTTTGGAGGTTGTCCCAATACTTTTGGCAATATGGTGTATACATTTTATTTTTAGCATGTTTATTTTGCATTTAGGATTCTAGTATTGGGGGAAGGAAATTATCTGAATAAATGTTGATGTATCTAAGTTTTTTTTTTTTCCTAACTTTGGCTCTGAATAAAGCAGGTGGGACTATAGTCCAAGTTTGATAGGAAATTTGCCATTTAGGCTTTTTACTTTTAAATCTTGATGCAGGAGGTAAAAGGTAGGCTTAGAAAGTAAAATGTACAACTTTTAATTACATATACAACCTTTCCCCCCTTTTTTTTTCCCCATAGGAACATGATATTGAGACTGCTCATGGCGTGTTGCATGTCACCATGCGTGGTGTCCCGAAAGGAAATAGACCAGTGATCCTGACGTTCCATGACATCGGCCTGAATCGTAAGATGCCAATTTATTTTTTGTATGGTTTGGTTTAGAGCTGCAACTAATGATGATTTTGTCTGTTGACTAATCTAGCGATTTATTTTTTCGATTAGTCATCGACTATTAGACGTGTGCACAACAAAAAAATTTGTTTATTTTCGTTTAGTTTCCGTTGATTCGTAAGTCGTCGGTGTTCGTATTCGTAACGATTCATAAATCGTCGGTGTTCGTAACGATTCATATTTTCGTAAGTTATATTTTCGTTGATTCGTATTTCCGGAAACGGAAAATTACGAATGAACGAAAATAACGAAAGAATTGAAACGAATTGCACATGTCCATCGACTGTGTGTGTGTGTGTGTGTGTGGTGTTTGTGTATATATTTTTTTTATTTTGTGTGTGTGTTTGTGTGTGTGTGTGTGTTATATCAGCCCTGTTGGGGGGGCCATGGGGAGATATCAGGGGTCTTAACAGACCTCTGACATCTCCCATTTGAGACAGGGAAAGGGACTCGGACACAGATTCCCCAGTCCCTTTCTCTGTAGCCTCCTCTGCACTGATAATGAATTTAGAGAAGACCTTGTAATCACAGGAGGTTACAATGTTTATGTGAATGGACAGTCAGTGGTCACTGACTGTCCATTCAGAAAACTTCAGGGTTTACCGGCTCCTACCTCCGCTCTCCATCCTGAGATACGGAGGGGGACAGCAGCAAGGAGAAAAACGGATGGGGACTGGAGGAGGATGGGGGGACAGTCAGCGGTGATCGTGTGTGGGAGAGAAGCACCGCGCTGAAAGCCGCGGTGGGGGTGTATTGGCCTGCAACTCGCAACGTGTGACGCGTCGACGTAATCTATTACATCGACTCGTCGTGGCAGCTCTAGTTTGGTTTGTTAAATGCCCATATAAAAATGAAGTGAGACACTGTAAAGCTCAGTTGTTTCTCAGCCTTGCTAAGTGGGAAGCACGACTTGGATTGGCAATGAGAAAACCTGGCTTGTCTCGTTTTACATTTTCTGGTCAGTCTTGTGTTGAGTAAAATAAAGTGTTCTCCACTCAAGCTGTCACCTTTTTTCTCCCTCCCAGTTGGTGGCCAGAAACGGCTACTTCAGAGGGAGTCTGGTTAATTGGTATCTATGAATGCCTTTTATTTCTTTTTTATGATCCCTAAAACGGCATGCTAGTGAGGCAAGTGTGCAATGCGCCCCCTGTTTTGTTTTTTTGTTAGTCTTACTCATTGACTGATGAAGCCCTAACTTTTGATGGTGAGAGGTTCGTCTTCAAGAGACATTGGTCTTCATCAAGCCTTAATGGTTGCATTCTCTCATGCTTTTATTAACCTTAATTGCTTATGCAAGGGATTGGTGAGGGGGGGGTCCTCCAAAATGCAATGGCTGTATTTGATGCTCTTAACCAGGGGGTCTCCAAACTATGGCCCTCCAGCTGTTGCGGAACTGCATGTCCCATGAGGCATTGTAAAATTCTGACATTCAGACAGCACTAGGCATGATGGAAATTGTAGTTTCTGAACAACTGGAGGGCCACAATTTGGAGACCCCTGCCTTAACCATTTAATGTTTCAAAATGGCCTTTAGGTAAGATAACATTTTGTACCAGACGCTCCTCAGTACACATCCAAGAATTTGGTGAGTGCATCCTTTGTTGACATCGGCGGTAGCAGTCTAGAATAGGCATAGGGTCCACCTATTGTATATTTCAACCAATGATATGCCCACCTAACGCTTGGTGATTTTTCTGTACAATTTATTGGCTGCTTTGCCCTGCAACCATTGCCTTGCAGGTCAACTCATAAGCCTAGTACATGCCACTAGTTTTTTACTTTTAACCCAGCAGCTCAGGTCGGAGCTGCTGTACCAACAATCCAATGTTGGTACAACGGTCTCCCTTGCTGTGTTATTGTGGTTCTGACACTGGAACAGCTCCCTCCTCCAGAACACTCGGAGTCGGTCAGCTGCTGGTTTTCCAGTATGCTTGTCCCACAGAAGCTGGCCTGGCTGCCATACGCACAGGCCGAGTGTTGGTTCCCAACACCGAACATTTTATAATGTGCATTCCAGGGACAGCAGCAGGGATGTCATAGAGCCGGGGTCTCAACTTTCAAAACAAAGGGCCGGTTTACTGTCTTTCAGACTTTAGGGGGCTGGGTATTGGTGCCAGAGGAGCAATAGTACCCAGTCATTGGTAGTGGGAGCAATAGTGTCTTGTATCAGTGAGAGGAACAGTGCGAAGGGCAAGATGAAGGCAAGCACGGGGCCGCAGTTTGGAGACCACTGGCATAGAGGAAATGCTTGTTAGCATGGACCACCTAGACAGTGATCACTGTCAGTTGAGAATGATGATCTGGTAGATCTGTGTGTGTGTGTGTGTGTGTGTGTGTGTGGTGTGTGTGTTTTTATATTTTTATTTTTTTGCTCATCTTTGTGAAATAACAAGATCCTATTTTGTCTTTTTATCTATCTTTATAGACAAATCTTGCTTCAACACATTTTTTAACTATGAAGACATGCATGAAATCACACAGCATTTTGCAGTTTGCCATGTGGATGCCCCCGGACAGCAGATGGGAGCGCCTTCATTTCCATCTGGGTGTGTATGCCGGCTTTCTCCAAGTTCTGTGTCTGTTCAGTCAACGTGTCCGAATGAATTGGGTTCCTCGATAGGTGCGCTAGACGTGGAGACATCACAGGAGCTGCTGATGTGGATTTAGCTGCTTGGCTGTCATGCTGGAACTTTGGCTTTGTTTAAAATCACTGAGGGCAGAAATCCCGACCAGTAGATTTGTCTCCAGTCAAGTGGATCATTGTATTAGACACTGCAGGGTTAGCATCATGGTAAGACAGCAAGTCTTATTTCCGTATGGTTACCCTGCAGCAAAATTGGGAGGGGTGTGTCCTCTGCCCCCCCCCCCCCCCCCCCCCGCTTTTTTTATTTTTTTTATTTATTATTTTTTTTTATTCTTAGCTTTTGCATTGGGAAAAATCTTAAATTCTTGTAACCTTCTAGTGATCTAATGTGTAGATATCCATATATGTAACGCCATATCCTGGATGCATACACTAAAGAAAAGTGTTTGTGAAATCTAAAGTCTTCTACACACAGGCCGATTGTTGGGCGACATCAGCCAGTTCAATAGAAACCAGCCGCCATTCAGCCCTTGTGTACTGTGGTCGGTCTGGCAGAAGCCAGTCGTTGACTGAGCCATTCTAACACATCAATATGCTTTGATCTAAACCATTCCATTGTAGCTCTGGCTCTATGTTTAAGGTCGTTCTCCTACTGGAAAGTGAACCTCTGCCCCAGTCTCGTCTTTTGCAGGCTCTTAACAGGTTTTCTTCTAAGATTGCCCTGCATTTGGCTCCATCCATTTTCCCATCAACTCTGACCAACTTCCCTGTCCCCTGGTGTGTTCAGGGTGATGTGCAGTGTTCGTTTTCTGCCACACATGGGGTTTTACTTTTAGGCCAACATAAAATTTTGGTCTCATCTGACCAGAGCACCTTCTTCCACATGTTTGCTGTGTCCCCCCCCCCCCCCCCATATGGCTTTTCACAAAATGCTTACGGGACTTCTTATGGCTTTCTTCTTGCACAATTATCGGTTGTCCTGTGGACAGATTCTCCCACCTGAGCTGTGGATCTCTGCAGCTCCTCCAGAGTTCCCATGGGCCTCTTGGCTGCTTCTGATTAATGCTCTCCTTGCCCGGCCGGTCAGTTTAGGTGGACGGCCATGTCTTGGTAGGTTTGCAGTTGTGCCATACTCTTTCCATTTTCGGATGATGGATTGAAAAGTGCTCTGTGAGATGTTCACTTGGGTTATAAAAATCCCAACCCTGCTTTAAACCTCTCCACAACTTTATCCCTGACCTGTCTGGTGTGTTCCTTGGCATTCATGATGCTGTTGGTTCACTAAGATTCTCTACCACTCCTCTGAGGGCTTCACAGAACAGCTGTATTTATACTGAGATTAAATTACACACAGGTGGTCTCTATTTACTAATTAGGTGACTGCTGAAGGCAATTCCACTAGATTTTATTTAGGGGTATTGGAGTTAAGGGGGCTGAATATAAATACATGCCACACTTTTCACATTTATTTGTAAAAAAAATTGAAAACCATTTTATTTTCTTTTTTTTTTTTTTTTTTTTTTTTATGGTTGAACTGGATGGACTTGTCTTTTTTTCCGGCCTAGCTAACTATGTAACTATGTTTCACTTCACATTTATGTGCCATTTTGTGTTGGTCTATCACATAAAAAAAAATTACGTTTGGTTGTAACATGACAAAATGTGGAAAATTTCAAGGGGTATGAATACTTTAAGACGCTGTACTTTCCGATCTATTTACTAATTCTAGCAGCACGAGGATTTAAAATCAATGTTTGGGAGAGAAGTTCCACTTAAAGGTAAAAAAAAGGACCTGTAGCCTTACAACCACTTTAACCGCTTCCCGACCGGCCACTGCATATATACGTCAGCAGAATGGCACGGGCAGGCAGAATCACGTACCGGTACGTGATCGTGCATGTGCCTGCCCGTGGTCGCGCGCGCGCGCCGCTAGCGGCGTGCTCGCGACCCGGTCGGGAGCTCCGTGGCCGCGGGACCAGCGGACCCGATTGCCGCTGGTATCCCGCGATCTGGTTACGGAGCTGAAGAACGGGGAGAGGTCTATGTAAACAAACCTCTCCCCGCGCTTACTACACTGACTGTCAGTGATCGGCGGTTCCCTGTCATCGGGAACGCCGATCAATGACGTCAGACGTACAGCCACGCCCCCCTACTGTAAAAAAAAAACACAACACGTCACACTGACTCCTCCCCGCCCCCTAGTGGTTAACCCCCTAACTACAACTGTCATTTACATAGGAATCAGTGCTATTTAAATAGCAGTGATTGCTGTATAAATTACAAATGTCCCAAAAATGTGTCAATGTCCGATGTGTCCGCCAAAATGTCGCAGTCACAATAAAAATCGCTGATCGCCGCCATTACTAATAAAAAAAAAAAAAATTTAATAAAAATGCTATAAAACTATCCCCTATTTTGTAAACGCTATAACTTTTGCGCAAACTAATCAATAATCGCTAATTGCGATTTTTTTTTTTTTTTTTTTTTTACCAAAAATATGTAGAAGAATACGTATCGGCCTAAACTGAGGAAAAAAAAATGTTTTTTTATATATTTTTTGGGGATATTTATTATAGCAAAAAGTAAAAAATATTGCATTTTTTTCAAAATTGTCGCTCTATTTTTGTTTATAGCGCAAAAAATAAAAACCGCAGGGGCGATCAAATACCACCAAAAGAAAGCTCTATTTGTGGGAAAAAAAGGACGCCAATTTTGTTTTGGAGCCACGTCGCATGACCGCGCAATTGTTAGTTAAAGCGACGCAGTGCCGAATTGCAAAAAGGGGCCTGGTCCTTTGGCTGCCAATTGGTCCGGGGCTGAAGTGGTTAAGTAGAAATCCAAGTGGGGTGTTTTGGATATTGGGTTTCTTCGGACTGTTTCGATCTGATGGGCTCTAATCCAAGTGGTAACATTTTTGACCAATCACAGAAGACTTGTTTGAATGCATCTTCTGGACCACCCTGAGCGCCCTGAGGCGATTCAGTTCGCATAGGTAGCGCTATACAAGTCATTCATTGTGGTAAGTTTTGGAAGTTTGTTTTTTTTTTTTTTTTGTCCAGAAGGTGGGCTAGGGATTTGGGGACCAAATACCACAGCACAAGGGGCTTGTACAGCAGCCTTTGTACTGTACTGCAGCTCAGAAGGCTTCTGAAATGACTGGCAAGTATGCTGGGTAATGTTTGTTTTCTGTGGACGGTCCTGCCTCTGCTGGCTAAATATCAATCTTGATGTATTTTTACTTAGATGTATGTAATGCTGTAAATGCTGTTTTTTGTCTATTCCAGGTACCAGTATCCTACAATGGATGACCTGGCTGAGATGTTGTCTGCTGTCCTAACACACCTAAGGTAAGAAATAAAAGTGATCATTTATGTAAAACTCGAATCGTTTTCCTGGACATTTACATGGTAATTTTTCTAGCAATTATAAGCAGAATGCTGCAGCAGACTTGCTGGTTCTGTAGGTAATGGGATTTCTGGAGGAGTAGCACTGTGGGTCTGGATCTGAAGCGATGTCAATCAATTGCAAGATTGCCCATCAAGCAATATATTATGCATGCACAATTCAGTCGTGTGTGAGACGTAAAGCCGATCCAATTTTCTTGGGTAACATTTTACAAAGTGACCAGACAGGTTGGCAGTAGTTATTTGTGGGATTAAAAACCATGTATGTTACATTGGATTATATCTGAAGGCAAACGGATTCACATTTTGGTTGGCGCTGAGGACCAGAGCCGAGTTAACGTTAGTTTTGTTAATTGAGGGCCAATTCACACCACATGCAGTGTTGCGTGTTTTTTGTGTTGCGTGTTTTTTGTGTTGCGTGTTTTTTGTGTTGCGTGTTTTTTGTGTTGCGTGTTTTTTGTGTTGCGTGTTTTTTGTGTTGCGTGTTTTTTGTGTTGCGTGTTTTTTGTGTTGCGTGTTTTTTGTGTTGCGTGTTTTTTGTGTTGCGTGTTTTTTGTGTTGCGTGTTTTTTGTGTTGCGTGTTTTTTGTGTTGCTTGTTTTTTGTGTTGCGTGTTTGTTTTTTTGTTTTTTTTCTGCATCAAAAACATGGCATAGTTCACACCAGTGCGGTCAGTTCCAGGGCTTTCCTATAGAACTTCTTTTTTTTTTTTTTTTTTTTTTCCTGGACTGGAATGCAGTAAAACAAACGCACGGACCCCAGTACCGTTTAAAAAAAAAGCATCTGGAATACATCCAGAAACATGTTAAAGTGCATGTAGAAACTCATCCGGAACTGATCTGGGGTGTTTTTGGAGGTGTGAACCAGCCCTTATTCCAGAATATTCAGTCCTGTAACACACTGGTGCCAGCTTAACGTCATACATTGTAACCAACCATCTATGAGCTGCTGTGATGCCACCTACCTTATCACCAACACCTTCTCCAGAACTAAAAGATTCCGCTGTGCCACATTAGTCCCATTACAGATTCATTCCCTTGTTGAAGGATTTAAAAGTATATTTTTAGTTTACTGGAGTCAGTTTTGTTGACGATTAATTCTGATTGGTTGCTGTGGCCACCTGCAGACTGTCTGTCCGCTTCTTGTGTGTACCAGAAATTTGAAAACTAATTTCTTTTTTTTTTTTTTTTGTCAGCCTAAAGTCCATCATAGGGATTGGGGTTGGAGCCGGTGCCTATGTGTTGTCCAAATTTGCAGTAAGTATATTTTATACTATAGTAGAAAAATAAATCAATTCAGCCAGTTCAGACTTGTGCACTTTCCTGCTGTTTTTAACGAAGGCTCGCACCGCAGGTAAAACGTCAGGATGCTGGCGAAATTAAGTGGATGTCCTGATCACCGCGGGCAATCTTTTTACACTGCAGTTTTACTTGGAAACGTATAGTAATATTCAATAATACTCTGGTCATGTGTTGTGATCTAATGTGTGCTACGTACAGAAACTTTTTTCCTTTTTTAGGAAAAACCAAGTTTAAATCAAGTAAAATGTATATTTAACTGCTTTAAGATCGGGCCTATTCTGACACTTCTCAGATATGTTGCTTTTGATGAAGGCTGAAACGCGTCAATTTTTTGTTGTTGCTGTAATGCTTAAATATTTTCTATGGAGAAGCTGTCGAGTTGCTGGCCTGTACTTTCTATGGATCTTTTGTGAGCTTAATTAGGTAGTTACCAACTACTCTACACACCAACTATACCAGCCCTCAAATATTACACTCGCATTTTGCGAGTGAATTTTGAGGGCTGGCGAGAAGGGCTGGCTGGGAGTCGGGGGCGGGGCAAGCACCGAGGAGAGACGCCACTGGATTATCGCAGCAGGGAACATCACATCTTTCGTTTCAATAGCTGTGTTTTCCCCCGTTGTGCGCCGTCACATAAGCCCCTCCTATTTTTCCGGGACATTGATAGACAGATCACGGGTGACATGTATCAAAGTTCCCCGGACAAGGAGAGGGGCTTATGTGATGGCACGCGGCGGGGGAACACACAGCTATTGAAACGAAAGCTGTGATGTTCCCTGCTGTGATCATCCAGTGGCGGCTCTCCTCTCTTCCCCTCCACAGGTAGGCTGCACATGGGACGCAGGCTGCACTGGCGGGCATGGATGAAGTTGTTAATATTTTTATAACTTAATTGCATAAAGCATTAAAGTGTAATTTCATGAGAATTTATGAAGGCGGGTTTAGGGGCAGGGTAAGGGTTGGGTGGGGCAACTGGTGGCAAGTAACCCTTGAGGCCTGGCTAGTAGCTCAAGACTATATAGCAGTAGAGCTTGGTGAGTTTTTCTCTTGCTCAGATGTGTTTTTAATCTGCATTTTTCCTAGAATCTGCGTAGGACCCCCAAACATTTAATATTTAATTTTAAAAGCGAAGGCCCTGGAGAATAGAATGGTGGATGTTGCGAATTGGTCTCTAGAGGCTAATTAGCTGCTGGATCACTTTTACAAGCGGTAGAAGCGTCCACCTCTTGAACGCTCCTATCCCAACAGGATAGAATGTCCCCAATCATCTCTATGGTCTTAGTGGTTGCTTGCTTTTAGAGTGACGATGCTGCTGTGGCGTGCACGCGTTGACACCCTTGGGCTTGAACTCCTTGCTGGCAGGATCAACAGGTGAAATGTAAAAACAGCCTGCATTACAAAGTCCCTCAGAATATGTGAACAAGGGTAAGCTGCAGTTGGGGTATTTTTAATACCCTATACATCTATATAATGTATGTGTACTATGAACTAGGGGGAGCCACCGAGTATTGGGGGGCGATATTCGCAAATTTTCAAATCTGTATCGGTCAAAGTGCAGTTTATAGGTATTTATGCCATTTTTCTATGTTTTGAGAAGCAATGTAAAAAGTTATTTTTCAAGCACTTTTTTTTTTTTTTTTTCCCCCCCGAGTTTATTAAAATGTTAAACATTAAAGTAAACATGTTCAGTTTTATACCAGATTTGTGTAGAAATTGTGTTTTAATTTTTCCAAACTTTAAATGTACAGAATATCAGCACCTGCTAAAGGTGGCCGAAAACTGGTATCGACCTTGGGGGGGGGGGGGGGAGGAATATCAGTCGGAGCCGGGAGAGAAATTGTCAGATGAAAGTGACTGCAACCAATTAGATGCAGTCACTGACCCCATTTGCATTGGGAACCTTGGGGTGACCGTAGTTAATATTTCATGTTCTGTATGAAATGCTCATGCCTGTGTTCTATGTGGTTGGTTTAGTTCTGCTTGAATATTTCCTAAAACCTTTTCTCTAATGCAGCTTGATTACCCTGAACTGGTGGAGGGCCTTGTACTCCTCAACATTGACCCCTGTTCCAAGGGATGGATTGACTGGGCAGCTTCCAAGGTATAGAATTTGGTCTTCAGGAAAAAGATTGGTTGGTTTGTACTACTTTGTATGCAGGAAGTTGGGATACCCATGGACACCAGATATGGCTGGCTGGGTTGGTGGACCACGGATGACATTTTTTAAGGCAATTTGCCATTCGAGGAATGTGTAGGCTATTGCTGACTTCCCTTTTGGGGGGCACGCCTCCTAGCTTTAACCACTTATAGACAGCGCTCAGCGAGGTTAGCTAGTTCTGGGACACCATCATATGACTACGTCCCGTGACCACGCCTGCTGCTGGGTGCGGGCAACACTCTCTGTGAACGTAGTGTCCTCCGGATCACTGCTGATCAGATTGAGGTAAAGAGCCAATCGGTGACTGTTTACCACGTGATCAGCTCTGTCCAATCACAGCTGATCAGGGAGGTAAACTGATGGTTATCTGCACTCCTTTCCTTACGCTGACAGCACAAAAAGAGAAGACAGCTGATAACCAGCTTCTCTAAAAGGGACCTCTTCTCTGACAATCGGGGACACTCCCACCAGTGCTGCCAATCCGTGTCACCTATCAATGCAGCCTCATCAGTGCCCATCAGTGAAGGAGAAAAAAACGACCCATTTGCAGAATGTTATAGCAAACTGTGAAAGCCTTTTTTTTTTTTTTTTTTTTTTTTTTTTTTTTTGCATGACCGCGCAATTGTTCAAGTGTGACAGCGTTGCAAATTTGCCTGGGCAGGAAGGGGGTAAAAGTGCCCAGTAGGCAAGTGGTTAATACTTTTAACTTGTGACATGCATACAATTTTCAAGCTTTTTAAAAGTTTTAGCGTATTGTAGCATCGGCAATGATAGCCAGGCAACTCTAAAGTAGTATTTTATTAAAAGTGTAAATATATATATTTTGCTGGTTGTCTTTACGCAATTTAATCCAATGTGTCCTGTTACAGCTTTCAGGATGGACATCTAATGTTGTGGACACAGTTCTGGCTCACCTCTTTGGTTATGTAAGTATATTTATCTATCAAATTAATTTATCTAAACCCAACAATAAAAACTTATTTCACCTGACCAGCCCTTGCATGTAGGGGCTAAATTGGTTGTCATTCTATAGCTTTTAAAATAGTTCATGGGTTAGTGTTTTTCTTGCACTTAATGACTGATTCTCAGCAAAGCTTGGTGTTTTTGCTATGCTTTTTCAATTTTTTTTAATAAAAGTTTGAAAAATATTTTTATGCATGCCATTAATGAATTGCCCTTTGTGACGTGGTGCTTTATAAATGGAGCAGATTTATGATCTTTCCTGTAAAATTCTACAAATGATCTTCTAGCGGCTCACTTTCTTTTTGTATACCAGACCTCTGTCCAGTAATACCTGGTTTATTTCATCTCACTTGGGTTTTATTTTTCAGTAACTTCATGTATTTCTTGCAGGACGAACTTCAATCAAATCTAGATCTCATTCAGACCTACAGATTGCATATTGCTCAAGACATCAACCAAGATAACCTTCATCTTTTCGTAAATTCCTATAATAGGTAATCATGACGTTTTTCAATCAAAGCCCAATTCAAGTATGTTGCGTAGATTTTTTATTTTTAAAGGCTGAGTTTACCTTTTTTGTAAAGAGCGTTTTTTTTTTTTTTTTTTCCATCAAAAAAAGTTGCATATATTGTGAAACCAGTAACAGTACATTGCTGCAAAGATTGTACTGTTCTGACTGCATTGGTGCCACTCTGCATCTAGCATTGTGTAGTGGGTGAGGAGATGGAGGGAACCCTATATGTAGTGCAATACGTCAAAAATTTATGTATACAAACATTTTTTTTGGAGAATCATGTGGGGAAAATAGGAGTTGAGCTTGGAATTGGGCTTTAAAGCGGAAGTAAACCCTTTGATTTAAATAGTTTAAAAAAAATGGCATGCTGGAAATGCTACGTGTCACATTGACTATGCTCAACCAAACTGTCAAACCATCCAATGGCTGGTGTCATAACTGATCACATGTGCAGCATCATGGCAGTTGAAGATTGAACAGAGGCCAAGATGGCAGCTTCCTTGGCTGAAAACGATAGGAGGGTTTACTTCCACCTTGATTTTTTTTAATTTTTTTGTTACTGTAATCTGATTAAATGTTTTATTTGTTTTTTTCCATGAAATAGCCGCAAAGATCTGGAAATCGAAAGACCGCTTCTTGCAGCGAATAATTCTTTAGGAACACTCAAGTAAGGAACTTTTGGAAGCCGGAGTTGTATGTCTGTGTTTTCCTATGTGTATACCGTGCGCCCATTTCATTAGAAAAGTTACTTTTGGTTAAATTCTTAAATCTTCAGCTGTGTCGCTGATTACCTTAGATGCCCATGTGTTTTACAAAGATCTGACTTTGCAAAGGTAATCTTGCAGAGTTCTTTGCTTCAAACTCTACAGATCAGTAAAGGTCCCCCCCCGTCATAGGGGTTGAGTTACCAAAGGCAAATAAGCTGTTCACATTCCAAGGGAATTTTTACTTGGCATGGTGAATGTGGTAAATATTCGCTTAGCAAAAAAAATACAAGGACAATAGCAAAGCGTATTTTTGCTTGTACATGATTGGATGGTGGAAGTCAGCAGAGCTTTAACTCATTCACTAAGTGAAGAAAAAATTCTCTTGCAAACTGAATTGCCTATAGTAAAGCAACCCCATAGAGAGATAGAATGAGTGATTCTTTATGGGATTTCTGTTTTGGATTTCTTGCATCCCCCCCCCCCCCCCCTCCAATGTGTCTTCTCAAGGAGGCAGTTGGCTATATGTTTTGTCACATTCTCCCCCTTGTGTCTTGTGTCTCCCCCTTGTGTCTAGGAAATTGTCAAGCCCACTCTCAGAGCACTGTGACCTAAGGAAAATGGTAGAGTGGGCTGGCTTGTTCATATAGGCAGTTTACATTCGCACATTCCTTTGGTATGAGTCGGCCAAAGTAATCAGGAAAACCAGGATATTGGAGGCTTTCTTGGATATTTGTGAGGCCCAGATTAATAGGGAAATTGCATGTTTCATATTTCTTATCACTATGGTTGTGCGATTCTCTGCCTCTGTCATGGGTCATAAGCTCTGGGGGGGTTCCACTGACTCATTGTAGGGGGGGTAAAAGGTTCTGGGAGTTCTCCAGCCTAGCTACCTAATCGGTGTTCTAATCTGTGTGCTCCTAAGGAAGCACAGGTTTCCCCGCCAGTACCAGTTTAAGCCCAGTAATAGCTGTATTTTTACGTGTATTTTATTATACTTGCCATATGCAACTAAAGCTACCACAAAACCAATGTGCTAGCGTGGGAAGCATCCTGTAAAATGTTGGAGTGTTGGGCACTGGGTAGATGCCTTGACAATGTGATGGCACAATGACTTTATAGGATTTTTTTTTTTTTTTTACTTTTTTGTTGCACAAAGAAAAAACATTCATGTGTCAAAGAAGAAATCTTTAGATTTTTCACATTGTTCCTTTAAAATGCACTGTAATTTTATTTTGAGAAGGGTAGCTGGGTGTATCTACACTTTCTGTAGAATCTCTTAGATCAGGTGATGGTAATCTGTCGTTGCCTTTTTTAGGTCTATATGCCATTTCAATGATGTCCAATATTATGATTGCGATTAAGGGAAAGTGTTGTCTTCTAGGTGCCCTACTCTGCTGGTGGTTGGGGACAGTTCTCCTGCAGTTGATGCTGTGGTAAGTGGCTTTTTTTTTTTTTTTGGTGTGGAAATTTTCCCGTCTGTTCTGTGGTAGAGGGTCAGAGAAAACCAGAAGTGATGGGAAATCTCTACAAAGGGGACAGAAGGGAAGGTTTAAAGGATAAGTTCACATCTGGGATAGACCTGCCCGATTAATCGCTAAAAATTTTTTTGTATAATGTGAAAGATGATGTTGCACTACGAGAATTGTGATCTTTATTCTAAACCCAAAAAAAAATCATGATTCTCATTCTAGCCAGAATCGTTCAAGCTACTCTGGGAACGTGTTGCATGTTCCTCCTGTTTTTTCGAATTGTAGATTTTTTTTTTTTTTTTTTTTTTTAAAGATTTAAAACTGACACAGTAATCAAAATGCTCAACACAAGCATAAACAAGGTACAAAAAATGTCCATAATTTTTTTTTATGTATGTATGTATGTATATATATGCTAACACTTTATTTTATTTACCAACTGAAGCCACCTACGTATGGAGGGAGGGGTGGGTTGAATCCATTTAGGCGCTATATCGTTTCTATTAACATAATCCTAGTATGTCCCGACCACTGTTCCTTGTCCTAGACCCCTAGCAAACATACCAGTGGGTTGCATAGACCAGGAACAGACAAAACTGCAGTCAGTACCTCAGTTACCTGTTGCCAATACCTTGCAATGACAGAATATAGCCACATAATCTGTGGACGAGTACAGAGTGCATGTAGAGGTAGGTAAATGATGCATTGCATGCAATCTAACTGGGGTCAAGTATGATTGATGCAACATATAAAGGTGAATCAATGTATTAACAGCCAGGGATACAGATAAATGGGATGAGCATGCTTCTTCGCAGTGCTCATCGGCCGCGATTAGACTTTTTTTTTTTGTGTGGGATTGCAGCAGACATATCTGACACTAAGTGACACTTGGGGGTTAGCATGAGGGGGCAATCAAAGGGTTAAGTGTGCTCTTAGTCAGTCCATTAGAAAGCATTGCCTGACTGGAGGAAGAGACACATCTGTGTTCCTGATTGGCAGGAACACAAATCTCTCTTCCTGTCTGACAGAACGATAGTCTGACTTGTTTACATAGGCAGACCGCCGTTCTGCCTCTCCTTCGAACAATTGTGGGAGGCTGCCGGAACCTCTGATTTTGGCTCCCGCTGATTGGCGCTCACCACGGAGCCGACAACAGGAATCGCGTACAGGTATGTGATTTTGCGCTTAATTGCCGCCCTGCCGCAGTAAATGTACATGGGGTGGTCTTTAAGTGGTTAAAGCCTCCGTGTTTTAATTGCTGTATGTTTGTCCTAATGATCCCCGTTCTCCTCTGTTGTCCCACTGTCATAGGGATGGAACAGAAGCATACATTTATCCAATTCACATTTATACCTGTAAAAACTTAACAGCAATGTCTTCTTTCCAGGTGGAATGTAACTCAAGATTGGACCCAACAAGAACAACACTTCTTAAGGTATTCCTATATGTTAAAATCAGTATTAACTGGATATTGGAGATCCTCAGCCAGCTTCTATTTTTGGGATGCTTCGAGATAAGGGTTTGGAAACTTGGTAATCTAAATGTGTTACTAAACCCAGATCCTACGTTCACTATATCTGCTCTCCCACAGTACATGGAAATGCAATTATTTTAGTAAAAATATAAACTGCTAAATACCATTTTCTTATCAGCAGTATATAGCAGTCTTGTGACTTATATCAGTGTCTGGTTAAAGCTTGTAGGAGGAGTTTTCATTCTACTCTGACTGTCATGTGAGGCTGCAGAAGCCCTGAACCTCTGTCTGGACAGTGCTGATTGGCCTTGTGCCAATCACATGCACCCTTCCAAAAAAACCTCTAGCCATTTACACCAAACTGACCATGTGCAGAGTGCCACCAAGGCTCTGTACTATCGGAGATGGATTGGGGACTGTGGAAGAAGGAGCGGATCAGAAGACAGGATCAAACATTTTTACACAATGCACAGAATTACCCCTTAGGTTCCACAGTGACTATAACAAGCATGCTTTACTTCATATACAGACTGTAACTGTTGGTTTAGTAACACTTTAACCTGGCTTTAGTCATTCTACGATAGATGTTCAGGGAGGATGTTGCTCCAGAGCAGATATTCCCCATGGCAGTTGTAAGCTAGGGTGACGGGTAGCTCACAGGTGGGTGAAAATGTCTTGAGGTACAACCTGTGATGGCTTTGTACAATTCACGGCTTTTGGATCAAACTGTACAAGATTAACAAAGATGTATGTATGTTCATAAGTTTACATACCCTGGCAGAATTTGATTTCTTGGCCATTTTTCAGAGAATATGAATAACAAACATTTCTCTTATATTCACCGACCGACACAGCTCCTCTCTTAGCCATTGGGTTGTTATGCCACCTTTAGGAGAATACTAGGCATTACTTGTTATGTAACACACAGAACTTTCCAGTTCCGCCCAGGGGGCGGTCCCTTGGGTAACAACCCCCCAGCCTGCCCTGCAGCCATCAGTTTTTTTTTTTGCCTAGTGAAGGAGAAAGACCTAGGAACCCTGATGGGCCCATCGGTCTGTCTTTTTTCTGCAGAAGCTTGGTTTTTGCGCAAGATGATAGATCCTGTGATCTGCTATCAACAGCCGGCTGGGTGACAGGCTGGATACCCTTATCCTTGTAGTCTCCCCAGTCCGGCCATCGAGCGTGTGCAGGTCGCAGCTACGGCTCGGCAGGCCACGACGAAACCTCAGCTCCAGAGGTGGTCGGTGAGCTTTTATGCTCCGGGGCGTACATATGACCGGGCTACTGATGTCTGAGTCACAGTATGCCGAGGCCTAGCAGCTACCCTATACTGATTAGGAGTAGTCCTGCTGTGGAATGTCTCCCAGCTCTTCAGGATTGGTAAGTACAGCTCTCCCTGCCTCGGTGGGGCTGAGCAGCTGGGCATTCCCTGGGAGGTCGATTCGGGGGTCCCTCACCTCCCTGTCCCCTCTCCCTCCCTGTATGCTGCTATGGGGTGTGTGTGTCTGTGCAGGGCTCTCACCTGGGGGTTTTTTAGCGCTGGTTGTGTCCTGGGTCCTGTTTTCTATGTCCCTGGAGGTGCCTGTGAAGTGTTTGTCTCCTCATGGTTTCACATTCGGCGGCCATCTTAAGTGTGGGCATAGCTTCGGCGGCCATTTTCCCTGTGTTTTTGTCAGCGGCCATTTTCCCTGTGTTTTTGTCAGCGGCCATTTTCCAGAAGCCTGAAACACGTTTTTCACTGGTGCTCTAGCAGCAGCATGTGCTCCTGTGTTCTGGCGGCCATTTTCCCTGGATTTTCTTTGAGCCTGAGCACACTACAGGAAGGTTTCAGTGCCATTAGCAGCTGCTTCACCGACACAGGGCCGTTTTTTTTTCTCTGCACCTGGGAGCTAACAGGGACTACAGGCACTACCTGCTGAACAGCGCAGAACTCTTCAGGGTGGTGAGTCTTGCGGGAAAGGGCCCCTCAGCCGGCAGCAGTAAGGAGGGTGGGACTGTCACTGTCCTAAGTCCCCTTTGGGTGGCAGACAGGGTAGTGTCAGCATGGCTTCAGAAACTGGTGTTTCTTCCCCCGAAATCCAGGCAATTGCAACCGGGTCGCCTGCAGATGGTGCAGTACCCTTGGACACCTTGTCGGCAGTCCTCAATTCGTTCGTTGGCAAGATGGAGGCGGTGCGTGGGCGCAAAGGTGCTAAAAAGCGGCCCATGCCCCCCCCCCCGTCCTCTGGGGAGAGTTCTGACGCAGACTCGGGACCCGCTGAGGCAGGTGGCCCCTGCTCTGTCATGTCAGAGGACGCTGACCAGGACCTTTCGGACAGTGAGGATGAGTCCCCGTCCGGGTCCGTGCGCGACAAAGCGCTTGTTGGAGCGCTTATAATGGCTGTGCGTGATACCCTGAAGATTCAGGAGCCAGCAGATTCCTCTGCTGAGGTAGCGGTCCCTTTTGGGTCCCGTAAGCCAGCCCGTTCTCCTAGGGTGTTCCCGTATCTGACTTATTTTGACAAGTTTATTTACAAGGAATGGGGTCGACCGCAACGGACCTTTTCGGTCCCCAAATACATGGCGGTGCGTTACCCTTTCGAGGAGAGCCTTCTCAAAAAATGGTCGGCTCCTCCGGTCGTGGACCCCCCAGTATCCAGGTTAAACAAAGTAACCACGATCCCTGTAGAAGGGACTCCTGCCTTTTAAGGATCCCACGGACAGGAAGGCCGAGGCAGTAGCTCGTTCCTTGTTTAGGGTGGTGGGGTCAGCCGTGCGACCAGTACTGGCATCCGCACTGGTGTCAGACACTGAGTGGGCGAAACTGTTGCACCGCGAATTGGGTGAACAGGCCTCTCCGGTCTGCGTGGAACTAGCAGACCAATTAGTGCAAGGCCTTAAATACGTTTGTGACGCGGCCCTGGATACTCTTCCCCTGTTATCCAGGGCTTCAGTGTCAGCAGTGGTGCTGAGGCGCTTGATTTGGTTAAAATGCTGGTCGGCTGACCAGGCATCCAAGAAAGCCCTGACGGATCTTCCCTTCCTTGGCGATCGGCTCTTTGGAGCCTCTTTAGATGACATTATTAAGAATGCCACAGGTGGTGAGAGTACGCTACTCCCACAGGCCAGGAAGGCTAAGGAGCCACGCCGTAGGCAGGGACCCTCTTTTTCCGCTCATAAACGGCTCTTTCGTCCGCCCGGAGCTTCGGCAAAACGTCCCCAGCCCGACAGGACGACCACGGAAGGACAGAAACGTCCCTGGAACCGCAAGCCTGCGAACAAAGGTGCTACCGCATGAAGGTTTTCCTTCGGGAATTTGCAGCCCGGTGGTCCGCCCGACTATCCGATCAATGGGTCTGCGACCTGATTTCCTGCGGCTACAAAATAGAGTTTCTCTCCTGGCAGCAGAACAGGTTTTTCCCCTCCAGCATACCCGTTTCCCCGGTTCGCCGGGAGGCCCTCTTGGGGGCAGTAAGAGACCTGCTGAATCGCGGGGTGATTGTGCCTGTTCCGAAACTGGAACATTTCCAAGGGTTCTACTCGAATCTGTTTGTAGTTCCCAAGAAGGGAGGGGTACGTCCAATACTGGACTTGAAAGCTCTCAACCACTTTGTGAAGGTGCAGAGGTTCAGAATGGAATCAGTTCGCTCGGTAGCCGCGGCACTCCATCAAGGGGACTTTCTGGCGTCCTTGGACATCCAGGATGCATACCTGCACATACCCATATGCCTCCGGCATCAAAAGTTTCTGCGGTTTGCAGTCGGGGAAGCCCACTATCAGTTCGTGGCTCTCCCTTTCGGTTTAGCTTCAGCCCCCAGAGTCTTTACCAAAGTATTGGCTCCAGTTTTGGCATTGCTGCGGCAACGTGGGATCGCGATCGTGGGATACTTGGACGATCTCCTCCTGAGAGCATCTTCCGCCTCAGAGTTAGAGGAGGATGTTGCGATCACCGTACAGACCCTGCAAGAGTTTGGTGGCTGTTAAACCTAAAGAAGTCGGTGGTAGTACCGACCCAGCGTTTGGAGTACCTAGTCTTGATACTGGACTCCAGGGAAGCAAGAGTTTTTCTCCCTTCAGACAAGCTGCAGACTCTCAGAGTTGCAGTAAAACGGCTGATGGACCGCAAGCGGTCGTCACTTCGCTTCTGTATGCGAGTTCTGGGTCTCATGGTGGCCGCCTTCGAGGCAGTGCCGTATGCCCAGTTCCACACCAGAGTCCTACAGAAGGAGATTTTATCACAATGGGACAAATCTCAATTGACCCTGGATCGACTGATCCAGGTGAGCCAGCCAGTCAGGAATTCGCTGGTCTGGTGGCTGAGGTCCCCGGTGCTTCAATCCGGGAAGTCGTTCCTTCCTCTGAAATGGACAGTGATCACTACGGATGCCAGTCTATCCGGCTGGGGTGGAGTGATGGGGGTTCAGTCGGCTCAGGGCCTCTGGTCGACAGAGGAATCCAAATTGCCGATCAATCTGCTCGAGCTGAGGGCGATCAGGCTATGCCTCTCCACATGGTCAGTAAGGCTGCAGGGGCGTCCGATCAGGATCCAGTCAGACAACGCCACTGCGGTGGCGTATGTGAATCACCAAGGAACAAGAAGCTCAGCCGCCGCACAGGAGGTCGCTCACATACTTCGGTGGGCAGAGCGACATGTACCGGCCCTGTCGGCCATTTACATCCCAGGAGTGGAGAACTGGCAGGCGGACTTTCTGAGTCGCCAAATGCTGGACCCAGGAGAATGGGCGTTACATCCGGAGGTGTTCAGGCTACTGTGCCTGCGGTGGGGCACACCAGACGTGGATCTTCTGGCCTCCCGTCTCAATCGGAAGGTGCCAAGATTCATGTCCAGGACAAGAGATCCTTGGGCAGACGCGTCAGACGCGCTGGTAGCTCCGTGGGGTCAGTATCAGCTGATCTATGCTTTTCCTCCGTTGAAGCTGCTACCCCGTCTGCTCCGAAGAGTAGGAGTCGAGGGGATTCCAGTGATTCTGGTCGCTCCAGATTGGCCTCAGCGACCTTGGTACGCAGACCTAGTGCGCCTGGTGGCAGACGCCCCGTGGCGACTGCCATTAAGGGAGGACCTTCTGTCTCAAGGCCCGATTCTCCATCCTGCTTTACCATCGCTGGCTTTAACGGCATGGCTGTTGAGAGCCAGGTACTGAGGGACCGGGGACTGCCGGACTCGGTGATCCCCACTATGTTGGGAGCACGAAAATCTTCTTCTCGGAAGATATATCATCGCACCTGGAAGGCTTACATCTCCATGTGTGAAGAGAAAGGGTGGCATCCGCGCCTTTTTTCTATATCCAGAATCCTGCTTTTTCTTCAGCAAGGAGTAGACCAGAGGTTGGCATTAAGCACCATTAAAGGACAAATATCAGCCCTGGCTGTTTTTTTCCAGCGACCCCTGGCGTCTCACTCGTTAGTGAGTACCTTTGTTCAGGGGTGCGACATGTGGTCCCTCCGGTGCGTCCACCGTTGCCTCCGTGGGATCTGAACCTGGTGTTATCGGCGCTTCAAAAACCGCCGTTTGAAAATATCAGGGAGATTCCTCTGTTGACTCTTTCCCAGAAAGTGTTTTTTCTAGTGGCTATCACATCAGCCAGGAGGGTTTTGGAGCTGGCGGCCTTGTCCTGCAAGTCTCCCCATATGGTTATCCACAAGGATAAGGTGGTGTTGCGTCCGGAACCATCTTTTCTGCCGAAGGTGGTCTCGGCATTTCACATCAATGAGGACATTGTGTTGCCATCCCTGTGTCCTAAGCCGACACATCCTAAGGAGGTGGCCCTTCATGCATTGGATGTGGTTCGGGCTCTGAAGGTGTATTTGTCTGCCACAGCTCCCTTCCGGAAGTCAGACTCACTGTTTGTTTCGGTGGCTGGTCCAAAGAAAGGCATGGCGGTCTCGTCGGCCACCATTTCTAGGTGGATCAGACAGATCGTAGTACAAGCCTACGCCTTGAAGGGGCAGGTGCCCCCCTTTCCGGTCACGGCCCACTCCACGAGGGCAATCGGAACGTCTTGGGCTTTCCGACACCAAGCGTCTGTCGCTCAAGTGTGTAAAGCGGCGACCTGGTCGTCTGTCCACACGTTTACTAAGTTCTACAAGGTAGACGTCAGTGCATCGGCTGATGCCTGTTTTGGGCGCAAAGTTTTGCAGGCGGCCGTATAGTTGCAATGAGTATGCAATACTTTTATTTTCCTGGTTTTCCGATGAAAAACACAGTACCGTTAAGTTAATGCACTGTTGCATTACATTCCGCAGTTTGGTGCGGTTGTGGGTAGTCACTCCTGTTGAGGGTGCCTGTTTTTGTGGTGGTTATCCACGCACTGTGTTTTTTTTTTTGGTGGGTGAAGTTTCACTAGTTCCCACTGGCCTGGTGGATGAAGTTTTTTTTTTTTTTTTTTTAGGCTGTTTTTCCCACCCCTCGTTTGGCACTGCTTGGGGACGTCCCAATGGCTAAGAGAGGAGCTGTGTCGGTCGGTGAATATAAGAGAAAATAGGATTTTTTGTACTCACCGTAAAATCCTTTTCTCTGTAATTCACCGACCGACACAGCACCCGCCCCTCCTATTTTTTCTTTACGTTATACTGCTTGTTGACGTACTGATGGCTGCAGGGCAGGCTGGGGGGTTGTTACCCAAGGGACCGCCCCCTGGGCGGAACTGGAAAGTTCTGTGTGTTACATAACAAGTAATGCCTAGTATTCTCCTAAAGGTGGCATAACAACCCAAAGAGAGGAGCTGTGTCGGTCGGTGAATTACAGAGAAAAGGATTTTACGGTGAGTACAAAAAATCCTATTTTCTTTCACTCATGGTTAGTGTTTGATAAATAAATGGCTTCAGCCAATCAACTGTTTACTTTTTAAATCTTAATGGCAACAGAATCTACCCAAATGACCTGATCAAAAGTTTACATACCCCAGTTCTTAATACCGTGTATTGCCCCCTTTTACATCAATGACAGCTTGAAGTCTTTTGTGGTATTTGTGGATGAGGCTCTTTATCTTCTCAGATGGTAAAGCTGCCCATTCCTCTTGGGGGAAAAAAGCCTCCAGTTCCTGTAAATTCTTGGGCTGTCTTGCATGAACGGCACGTTTTGAGATCTCCCCAGAGTGGCTCAATGATATTGAGGTCAGGAGACTGAGATGGCCACTTCAGAACCTTCACTTTATTCTGCTGTAGCCAATGACACGTCGACTTGGCCTTGTGTTTTGGATCATCGTCATGTTGGAATGTCCAAGTACATCCCAGGCGCAGCTTCCTGGCTGATGAATGCAAATGTTCCTCCAGTATTTTTTGATAACATACTGCAGTGCTCGACGAATACCGGGCGCCAGGTCGCATTGGCGACTAGAATTAGCGACCTGGGGCAGCACAGCTGGGGGGTATCCTGTCTCCATAGTGCACCCCCCGCCACGCGCGCGATCGCGAAGGGCCGCGCCGGCCGGTAATTGAGGCCCCGGCTTTGCGGCCTTGTGCAGTCCTATGGTACCTTGTAGAATCTGGCGCCCTCTTGTGGTGGCCGTTGGTATGACACCCAGCAATGCTAATGGAGCTTTTTGTTTTGTTTTCACTGCCTGCCTATCTCCTTCACTTAGAACCCCCAAACATTATATATATTTATTTTTCTAACACCCTAGAGAATAAAATGGTGGTCGTTGCAATACTTTCTGTCACACCGTATTTGCGCAGCGGACTTGCAAGCGCACTTTTTTGGGAAAAAATACTTTTTTTAATTAAAAAATAACACAACAGTAAAGTTTGCCCAATTTTTTTAATATTGTGAAAGATAATGTTACGGCGAGTAAATTGATACCAAACATGTCTCGCTTCAAAATTTTGCCCGCCCGTGGAATGGCGACAAACTTTTACCCTTTAAAATCTCCATAGGTGACGTTTAAAATATTCTACAGGTTGCATGTTTTGAGTTAGAGGATGTCTAGGGCTAGAATTATTGCTCTCCCTCTACCGATCACGGCAATACCTCACATGTGTGGTTTGAACACCGTTTTCATATGCGGGCGCTACTCTTCTGCAAACAAGCTCGGCGGGACAGACGCGTTGAAAAATGTTTTTTTTTTTTTCTTATTTATTTTAACTTTTCATTTTTTCACTGTTCTTTTGGAAAAAAAATTTGTAACTTTTATTCCTATTACAAGGAATGTTAACATCCCTTGTAATAGAACAAAGCCTCTTAAATATGAGATCTGGGGTCAAAAAGACCTCGGATCTCATATTTACACTAAAATGCAAAAAAAAAAAATTGCCATTTGAAAAAAATAATAAAATGTTCCTTTTTTTTAAAGAGCTATGGGCAGAAGTGACGATTTTGAAGTCGCTTCTGCCCTGCAATGACTTGGAGACAGGCGGGGGCCATCTTCCCCTGACTCGTCTCCATGTCGTTAAAAAAAAAAAGAGAGAACCTGGCTCCTAACTTTTTTAGCTGGCTCCTAGATTCCAAGCAAATTTTTCAAGCCCTGACATACTGCATTCCTCTTGCCAACAATTTTGGCCAAATTTTCCATGCATTTGTAGCTCACACATCCCCAAAACATCAGCGATCCACCTCCGTGTTTTACAGTAGGAATGGTGTACCTTTCATCATAGGCCTTGTTGACTCCTCTCCAAATGTAGTGTTTATGGTTTTGGTTTCATCACTCCAAATGACTTTGTGCCGGAAGGTTTGAGGCTTGTCTCTGTGTTTGGCGTATTATAAGCGGGATACTTTGTGGCATTTGTGTAGTAATGGCTTTTTTCTGGCGACTCGACCATGCAGCCCATCTTTCTTCCAGTGCCTCCTTATTGTGCATCTTGAAAAAGCCACGCCACATGTTTTCAGTCTCCTGTATTTCACCTGGAGTTATTTGTGGGTTTTTCTTTGCATCCCGGACAATTTTTTCCTGGCATTTGTGGCTGAAATTTTAGTTGCTCTACCTGACCGTGGTTTGGTTTCAACAGAACCTCTCATTTTCCACTTCTTGATTAGTTTGAACACTGCTGATTGGTATTCTCAATTACTTGGATGGCTTTTTATATCCCTTTCCTTTTTTTTATACAGTTGAACTACCTTTTCCCGCAGATCCTTTGACAATTCTTTTGCTTTCCCCATGACTCAGAATCCAGAAACGTCCGTGAAGCACTGGATGAAACATGCAAGGGTCTGTTAGGAGTCCAGAAAATCATTGATCTTTTTAGGCCCGATTCACACCAATTCAGGTTGCAGTGTGCATTTTGCGTTTTTTCAATAAACATTTTTGATCCATTTTGAAGTCAATCAGGGTCATTTGGGTAATGTCTGTCATTATGATTTAAAAAGTAAACGGCTAGCTTTGGCCATAAACACTAACCATGAGTGAAAAATGTTTTTGTATCTCTGGAGCAATGCCCAAGATCCAATGTGAAGGTTTTGTGATGATTGCAACTTAATCATTGACTTGTATTAACCATGAGAAGACGGACTCTGCAACAATGGCTGCCTTTGATGGCCTCCTTGTTATACAGCAGGGATATGCAATTAGTGGACCTCCAGCTGTTGCAGAACTACAAGTCCCATTAGGCATAGCATAACTCTGACAGCCACAAGCATGATACCAGAGGCATGATGGGACTTGTAGTTTTGCAACAGCTGGAGGTCTGCTAATTGCATATCCCTGTTATACAGTGATGTTGGTCTTTTTCAATATTGGTATTGCCTTTTGCCGTGAGTTCTTCTGTGGCTTATTGAATGTGTGTGTATATAAAAGAAGAAATTTGGACATTCTGACTTTCTCATGACGTGTTTAATTTATTCCTAGATGGCAGACTGCGGCGGATTACCACAAGCTGTACAGGTTGGTCTGTTTTTTGCTCTACAGAAAGGCATTTAAATGCATTTTGGAAGTGGAAAGAGACACAGGCACATTTTCCTTTAGTTGTGTGTCCAAATTAGAAAATGTTTAGAACCTGTCAGAATTTTATTACGGTCACCATTGGGAAGGTCTTCCTTCATTTCTTTTCCTGGTGACCACTTGTCAGTAGAACAAGTAATGACCACCTTGCTGAAAATGCTAGTTGCATTCAAATGTGTAGTGGTCAGGATTATGGGGACTGTAACATGAAACATGCAATGTACAACATAATGAATGTGGTACCGTACAGCCATCAGGACTTTGTATCCTACAGCATATAGCGGGGAAGGGTTCAGCCATAAGAACTATGTAACACACAACATGACATATATAAAGTGCAGTGGTTAGGACTGTATATTTGGCTGAAGCATTTTATTATAGTGGTATAAAATCGAATGCGTTCCAGAGCAAAAAAGAAAAATTGAAGATGGCATTCTTCTAAATAGCTGAACATCGTGTGTGTTTCCGCCTAGAATCCTGACCTCCATTTTCATATTTGTTTTCTTTAGCCTGGAAAGCTGGCAGAGGCCCTAAAATATTTTATTCAAGGAATGGGATACAGTAAGTTCTATTATGCCTTATCTATCTTTTTTTTTTTTTTTTTAACTTTACCTTTAAACTAATCGAATGATTGCAGTCTCTTAATCTTTGGAACATTTGATTTGCCATTTCCTGTATGAATTGTTGGTCTGGAAAGGAATTCACTATTTTATATATGGGGCATACAAAATATAATTTAACCATGTGGTCTTAGTGTGCATCACTTGCTCAAAAAGAAAAAAAAAGATCTAACATCTTTGAGGCTGTGCAATTTGCCAAGCCCCTTCTCCTCTGCACTTCATCTGTATTTACCTGCAATTTCCAGCTGTTCTTTTGACAGCCGGGGCTTGTTTCATTTACGTAGGAAAGGGCTTTCTGCTCTTAACACCCGAAACGGTGTCTGCAGTGTCACAAAGAGTCCTAAATGTCTTACTTCCCTTCTAACCTTAGCTATTTTGCTTCTGTTTTTTTTTTTTGTTTTTTTAATTATTTTGTTATTCCTTAAATTTTTTTTCCTTCACTGTTAGTGATTAGCAAAAATATGGTTTCATTGTAAATGGCTTCACTATACTTTTGTAATCGTAACAAAATTTTAGTGTGCTTATAAACACATGAGAAATTATAAAATATACATTTTGTTTATAAAGCCCTAAATGTGACATCAAACATTCACTGCACCCAAATCTTCCTGGTGCATGAATTTTAAATTGATTCACAAGTGAATGTTTGAGTCACATTGACTGTGTACATACATACACTTCAATTTTTTTGACTTAATTGTTTTTGTATTAAATATAAAATATATATATAATTTTCTCTCATAAAGCCCACCTCCAGGCAAAATAAAATATATTTTGACCATGCATTGAGGCTGTGCCTGCACTGCATGGGTCAACTGCATGTTTTTGTTTTCTAGGGGTGAGCGCAAAGTCTATGCTCAGCTGATCCGGAAGACAGCGATTTTTTTTTTTTTTTTTTTTGTTTTTTTTTTTTTTTTCTTCTATTTTTTCAAAGGCAGAGGTATGATGGGACTGGTAGTTCTGCAACAGCTGGAGGGCCACAGGTTGAGCACCAATGGTCTACAGGCACCACCCAGTTCCCACCAGTGTGTTTTGTAAATCCGATTCTGCAGGATGCCCCCCTAAGCCCTTACAATGTAGTGCCCAACTGCATTTTAATTGCTGTTTTAGAAATGTCAGAGCTGCTAAACTTATGACTTGTCACACCATACAAGGCCTCTCGGTAGCTTTGAGATCTTGCTTTGCATTGTGGGTGGCAGTAGGTGTGCCTCCAGATCAACTTTTTCAAAAGATGTACATTGCATTCTGCAGGTGGCAGGCTTCATAGAAAAACTGGTTCACACGCCCTGGGTACTGATTGGCAGCTTTTTGATATCTAGTTCATTTAAAAAATCTTTTTTTTTTTGTTCTTAAAGGTGCTGTGTAACTGTCAGGAATTCCTATTTATATTCTCTATTCTCCTATGGCCGCCATCTGAGGGATCATGGCAATTTATGGCTTTTATTTATTTTTTTTCTGAAACGGGGAAGAGTGGAAATGACTGACTGTGTCCTGTGTCAGGCTTGTTTCACATGGGCTTCAGTAGATATAGGAGCATTATGAACAGCAAGCCTTGACAAAGCATTTGCAGGGCTTTCAGCAAGCTTTGAAGTTTTTTTTTTTTTTTGGGTACCATTGAACATACTGTAGATCCCAATCTGAGTGTGGGTTGCTGCTTTAAGCAAGCTGCTAGCAGGCTTCAGCACCTTGAGTGCTGAAGACCGCCCCATGCAAATAATATACTGTGGCGGGGTTGCCCTCCTGCGTAAAATCACTTACCTGTATGTGATTTCGGGCACAGGGTCTGGGGCGCATGTGTCGGTGACCCGTTTTAGCGGTTGGACGCAGCAGGAGCCAATCAGCGGGTCCAGTGGACGTGATGTCCATCTGGACCCGCCGATCATTCCGAGGAGAGGCAGAGCAGCGGTCTGCCTGAGGGGAAAATGGAGATCTTGTGTTTTTGCTAAGCAGAAACTAAGATCTGTCCCCCCCCCCCCCCCCAAAATCAAAGCATCCCATTCCCCACACAGTTCGAAAGCACCCCCCAAGGGACACACTTAACCCTTTGGAAAAATATACACTAAATATATATGCTAATGGTGTGATATTATATATATATATATATATATATATATATATATATATATATATATATATATATATATATATATATATATATATATATATATGTGAAAATAAATATAAAGGCAGCTGCTATATATTGAAAAACATAGTGCTCACAAGCACAAGGTGAGATAACCACAATTATATGATGAACAAAGTCCAAAAAAGTGACAAAGTGCTCAAATCCGAAATGCAGGAAATAAAAGATGCTTCAGAAATATTCAGGTGTACAACACCCCCCTCATGTGTCCCCACTCGCCAGATCGGAACGACCCCCAGCTTTTCAGTCTGGTGGGTCACTTTAAGCTTGGTAATGGTATCCAGGGAAGATGGATATGGTATCGGGTCCAGAATTCCTTTATGAAGTTTCTCAGCTGAACAAAACGGGTACCCAGAAAAAGAATGGAACTAATAGTGAAGTACCGTAAAAAAGGTATTTATTGTACAAAAAGTAAGATCAAACATGGCGCTGTGAGTGTAAAAACGCCTTTCCTGGCGTGCGCTCCACGGGACCGGATATGACGTCAGTAATACCGGCAATTGCGTCAACATTTCACCCTCCCACAGGGCGTCATCAAGGACCCCATTAAAGAGATTTGCCCTTTTCTTCTTCTCTTTTTTTTTTTTTTTTTTGTCCTGTTTACCATTATCATTGAAAGTAAAAGGAAATCCTACATTTTGAGCTGTCTCTAGAAAAGTAATAGAGGGGAAATCTTCCCTTGGGGACACTAGTTCTGGTGACTGGGGGATTCCCTTAAATTGCAGGGATTTCCTCACTTCCTGTTTTTGGCAATAGGTCAGGAAGGAACGGTACATCTCCCCAATGGGACAAAACTGCAAAAATAGACCTTACAGGGGTTAAAACCCTCTGTACTTGCGCATGGGTCTCCAAATTATGGCCCTCCAGTTCAGGCACCACAATTCCGTCATGTTTGTGAATGTCAGAGTTTTACAATGCCTCATGGGACGTGTAGTTTCGCAACAGCTGGAGGGCCGTAGTGAGGAGATCCTGTCTAGGCAAGACTTTTTTTTTTTTTTATTTTTTTTTTTTTTTTTTAAATTTTGGATAAAGTTCTACTTTAAGTGGCAACCAACAGTCCCATTATATTATTTTACAAACTGGAGTTGAATGGTACTTTAAAAGCATCAATAAAGTTTGCTGAAAGCTTAGCAAATGCTTTGTCAAAGCTTAGTGTTCACACTGCTCTTATACAAGCCGAAGCCCGTGTGAAACAGGCCTAACTTGGTGGAGTCGGCAAAGGCTTTTAGTTTTATGTGTGTCGGGTGAGAGTAAGGCTGACCATACATTATACAATTTTCTTGTAAAAATTTTCCTTTAGATTTCTCAATATCGTATAATATGAGGTCAAACCTAAACCCTTTTTTTTTTTTTTTAATTTGTATTACAATCAGGCAGGCCCTTGCACTACATATGGAAAATCAGGAAGAACTCCGGACAGCCGCACACCGGGAAAATAAAATTCAAATGGTTTATTTAAAAGCAAAAAAACACTTCAATCCAGACACGGCAAAAAGGGGGGTACAGAGCTGACGCGTTTCACACTACAACTAGTGCTTACTCATAGCTTGCACTACATAGTTGAAGGAAAATCTAAAGGAAATTGAAAAAGAAAATTGTATAATGTAGGGCCAGCTTTTGACTCTGTGGCGTTAATGGTCACATGCAACTTGCCATTCTGCCTACATAAATATTCATGCATTCCATTAAGATCTTGTGATACTCAAAAGACCTACTACAAAAGTAAGTGTAAAAAAAAAAACAACAAAAAAAAACTTTGTACATTCTTTTTTTCATCATTTTACTTTTTGACAAATGTCTCTTGAGCTTGTGCTGATCTAATTCCAATCTAAGAGTTTCCACATTTTCTTTACATAGGGAAGATGGCACCATCCAACACCTTGCCCTACCATACTAAAATATTGGCCCCGTAATGAAGACCCTTGCTTAACAAATAACATTTATAAAGAATGCCTGCAAAGGAAGAGTCTTAATCGCTTTTCCTGTGGGTGACTAGTTCTCATTTGGCTTTCTTCAAGAGCTATGGCTTCCAGGACGTGTTGTCTACCTGGTCCACATCGTGTACTGTGGTTCCTCCCTCTGGCTGGTATATCGCTACAGGACACAGTTTTGACCCAGGGGCCAATGGGATGAACCACAGCGTGGAGCAGCAAGTCCATGAAGGGATGAAAACTAAAGCTGCAGGCGGCCATAGCTCTTGAAGACCATAAACTCTCTTGCCTAATTGTGTAAAGCAGACCATAGTTTTTAAACACTGGAGACCATCTAAAATTGAGCTTGACGAGCCTAAATGTTAATAAAACTGTTGTTTAAAGACTGCAAAAATACTTTTTGAAATGTATGTTGTCTATAAAGTCCTTTTTTTTTTTTTTTTCTCACTTTACTAACCTGTGTCTGTCCTTTCCCCTTGTTGAATGTTACCGCAGTTCCATATGTTCAGCTCAGTCATCTGAGCAGTGAATCAGGTACTTGTAGCCCAGAATGGTGTGCAGCACGTCTTGGATTGGTCAGAATAGTCCTGTGCTTTGCTGGGTGACGTGTGGTTCTAGTTTCACATTCTAGAACTTTGCTTCGTTTGCATCAAACGGCAGCTTGGCATGTTGGTGTCTGTGGTGATTTTTATTTAAACATTTTTCCATGCATGACTTTGCATGATAGCTGTAAATGTATTTGTGTGACATTTTAAGATACCAATGCATTGTGGAAAGAACATTTCATTTTTTTTCTTAGTGCTCAGACCTAAAGTGTATGCAAATCCAAAAACTTTCAGCTTACCAACCCTTAGCTGTGGTGACTACATTAATGAATTTATATATATATATATTTTTTTTTTTTTTCCTTTTCAGCCTGGTAATCCTGCTAGTAACACACTTCTGTCCTAGGGTGACAATGCACTGTATCTATGGAGAAGCAGTGTAGCTTTAGGTTGCTGCCCTGATTTGGACTTCAAACTCCTCTTTGCCATATGGAGGAGATGCTTTGTGCCATATGGAGGGATTGCTGTTTGGGCTCATTCTGACACGTGGCAGCCCTTGCCACCACTGGGCAATGTAAACAATTTTTCAAAATTGGGCGCTAAAGCTCATCCACACAGACTGGATGACCAGCTTCTGCCTAGAGTGTTTATATGGTAATCAGGCACTTCCTTCCACCCTTTCACCAAAAGGATTTGTTGCAGGACAGTATACACCTAGGTTACCACTACTACTACTATCAGACATGCTTACTAGATTTACCACACTCCTCTGTGAGAAGCCCACAGGGTTAAGCTTTGTCCAGTGCCCAAAAACTAATTTCTCCACCAGTCAGACCCTGATATGCCAGCCCTAGATGATGCAAAATCAGAGTACAATGACCAAGATGTTGAAAACAGTGCTGGAGGTAAATGCAGAAGATTTCTCTCCCCCCACACTGTCGTTATCTTGAAGAGGGAGCTTACTGTAATATGCTTGCTAATGGAGAAAAACTTGTTGCCTCAGTCTACCTGCACAATGCTAAGGCTTTTGCAGACAGACTCTCTCCATGCCCCTTTTGGCACTAAGCCTTGAAAAACCTCCCCTGTTCACAAACCAATCAAATGGGCTGTGACCAACCATAAATGTTTAAGGCTAACCAGGTCCAATGAATTGGATGCCGCTGACTAGTGAGGGTGCAGGCTGGGGAAAGGTTTGACCTTGACAAGAGTTTCCAATGTGTAACTTCCCATATATCGCTCGGTTCAGTTTTGCATTTGCTCTTTTACGGTCTCTCAGCTAATTAAACCAGAGATTGACTTGAACGTGGTTCAAGAGTCAACTTAACTTGCAGCCAAAAAATGTTTTTGGGTGCTGTGGAGAACATTTTTTAAAAATGTTTATTTTTATTTTTTTTCCTGTGCTCCTCAACAAACCTTATTGAAGCTTTCCATTTACTGCTGAGTCTTGACTTCCCAATCAATTGAATTCATGTGGTAGATTGCTTGGTGTGTGTGTGTGTGTGTGTGTGGTAAATTGCTTTTTGGAGATTTCTTGCAATCGTATTTGCAATTGCAAGAGGCTTGTAAATGCTTTAGACTGTGTGAAAATTTGTCATGTGACCAGCTTTACAGAAAGCTTCAGTACAGCGTTGAGCATCACTAGGGGAAATTCCAGTCTGGATTTTCATATTGGTGCTCCCTCCATAAAGTCAAGTTCTCTATTTTAGGTGTAGAGCTATTAACTGGAAGCAAGACAATCTGCTATTGGATTATAAACTCCAAAGTTCACCAGGCTATGCTTTTAATTCAACCTATTTTTTATTTTTTTTATTTTTTTCCCCGCCTCTTTTAGTGCCAGCGGCAAGTATGACCAGACTCGTCCGTTCCCGCACTCACTCCGCCTCCAGCAGCGGCTCAACAGAAGTCCCTCGCAGCCGATCTCAAACCAGCAATGTCCTCCTAGAGACCACAGCCGGCTCGGCCATCACAAACGATATCCAGGAAGCTCCACAGACACTGGAATTATCTTGCTAAAGCACTCCAGCACTTGTTTCCTATATCAATCGAACAATGGACCCATCCAGACCAGCAACTCTGGAGAGAAAAAAAAATATTCCCATTTTCTTTCCATCATTTGATCTTCATGTAACTTTGTGCATGAACTTTCTAAATATCTAACCTAATAGTCTTGATACTTCTGGAAAAACTAACAGTTCTGTGTATCGTTCCCTGTGTTTAAAGGGGATTGCCAGGAGAATGGTTATTTCCTTTTGGCTTGACCCCCCTCAGTTTAATAGTATAAAGGGGTTACTCTTGCCCTCTGGCTACTCTTAGGGGTTTAACAGATGATGCAATTAGGTTTCACGTGCAGCTCTCTGCTTGTGAATGTGAGCTGTGCTTTTGGTATGGGCACACAGATGAAGTTGCCGTTTGAGAAACATTGGTTAGTTGGACTTCAATGAACCTGTACTCCATTTTAAACCTGTAATACCAAGTCTTCTAAAAACACACAACCTGCTATTCTGTGCCCATCTGATTTACTTTACCTTGGTTAGTGGGGCCTGACTTTATGGCCATGACATGTCAACATGTCATCCTTTTGACTAATGGGACTTCATCAGTTGGCATTAAGGGAATGTTCATTGGATAGGGAGATGGTGGTTAGCCATTTAGTTGGGTAATGAAGTGAAAGCGGGTACAAAAGTTTAAGGTGGCGTACAAGTTCACTTCAAAGCTAAACTCAAGTAAAACTAAAAATCCCCTCTTGCAGTTGGGCTATGCCTTCACTTTGTAGGGTTTACCACTAATTTATATATTGGGGGAACTTAATAAAAGTTGCCTGATCCTTTGTATTCCGCCAATTATAAAGTCTTTTGACATCGAGACTGATTCGGGGTTAATAGTCCTGTACTGGAGATGACCCAGAGGGGGCAGTCTACTGCTGGAACAAAGGAGAGCACCATTTGCCAGGGCAGCAGGATCAAGTTAGTGCAAATGCTCTTGCCATCCCTTAGACTAAATTAGCAGTTAACCCTTGCAGTACCACTGCAAGTAAGGACTTTTAGTGTTCCCAGAGTTCAACTTCAAAGGGAATTTTTCAGGATGGGGGGATGTACTCAGGTATATTGGGAAGGTATCATGATAAACATCCTTATCATTGGTTAATGACACAAGTAAAGCTTACTTATGGCTTCACCTCCCAGTGAATGTTGGTTTTGTGTTGCTGAAAAAAATATTTTCAGGTTTAAAGAAAACTTGTCAGGATTGAAGTAATGAGCTGCCATGGCAGACCTAATTTTGATGGAAACCAGTTCCAAAACGGTCATTCCATCCTCCTTCACTACTGAGCTAAAACAAGCATACACCCAGAAAAATGGAAGCTCCCGACTTGCTTACTTGTTCTGGGTTGGTGACTTGCTGAGCAACAATAGCCCTACGAGGTCGCCCCCCCTAACAAATTGGCAATGGTATCTTCCTGGTGGGTTTTAAGTTCTTCAAGCACTTGCAACTATTCCAAGATGACCACTTGAAGGATAGCTCTTTTTCATGCCCTCCCTTTTGTGTAGAAAATGTAAGCATTTCATTGGGTTTGTTTTTATATTGCAGTTTATATTTTGACTTTTTCAGTTTTCACTCTTATAAAAAAAAAAATTAAAAAAATCATTTTTCTTTAAAAAAAACACTAGAAATATGGGGGGAAAAAACACACGTTAGGTGTGGTACTTTGGAGCTTCTAAGCCTCTTTGCATACTTCTCTTCCCTCGTGGTGGTGTAATGGTAGTTAGGTTTTATGCACTTAATGTCTTCACTGCTGTGTTTGGGGTAGAAGATGACACTGCCAGCACTTCACAGAAAAGCTTATCTGAGCCTTTTGCTAAGAAGCATAAAAGGGATCTTTTATAATGCTTAAAGGCTCTTGCTGACAAATATATTAGATTTCTGCTTTTTAAGAGAAATCTCTGGCTCCAGTCTCACTACTGTATTTTTGGAGCTCTTACTATAGTTTCCTGGATTAACCAGGAGCTAAAATGTTCAGTTTTTCTTGCAGTGCCACCTGTTGTAAGACTTCGGTATTGCAGCTCATCCATTTTTGCTATATTGCTTTTGTGCGTTCAAGTATATGAATGTGTGAGCTTTACTCTTATCGTAAATAACAGGGATGAAACCTTGTCATATCTGCGTGTGCAGTTTTTTTTTTTTTGTTTTTTTCCCCCCTTGTCTAACTGGAATTCTTTATATAGTATGTGCCTGCTTCTTCTGGTAGAGACTGCACTTATTGGGTCTGATACCAACCTATTCCAACTTTTGGAGGATTGTGCTTTTTAAGTGAATGTAGTTATCCGTTAGTTTTTAACATTTTGACTGCTGGTCACATACTGTGCTGCTTCCATGCTTTCATTTTGTCTGCAGTTTACTTTTGGTGGCAATGCTAAGCAGTCAGGAACACAGACTGGACACTCATACTGCAGTCTGATCTCCTACTTGCATCATTGCTTATTTAGCCACCAGTCACACCAGTGCAACTTGTCATGCGAGTTTAGGGCGAGACATCTCATGCGATTTTATTGTCAACAATGGAAGCAGTCTGATAGAGTTGGAGTTGCACCAATTTTGAAAGTAGTTCTTGCACTACTTTTTGCAAGTTCAGGTAAGACCGGCATGGATATCTGTGCATGAAGTCACAGATGTCTTCCAAGTTGCACCTGAAGTAGTACTACTTTGAAATTGTGCTACTTCAAGTGATTGGTGTGACCGGGGCTTAGAGAGCCTGCGGTTGTCCATGCAGGTTAAGCAACTAGTTGATGTACCTTCCTCTCTCTCCAGCTGCACCTTCATTGGTGGCTCCATTTTGTTGGTGGGAGTAGAGATTATGCTTGGTACCTTCTGCGGTTTGGGAAGCATGGAACTGGACTCTTCCCAATGTCACTGGTGATTGTCTAGGCAGAGAAGAGATTCTTTAACACTATAAGCTCCAAGACTTGTATCTTACTCAAGGCTTTCTGTCTTCACTCCAAAAAACAAACGAAAGCAAGGCGAGTATGGGAAGCTGTAGAGGGGTTAGTAAGCAAAATGCTTTGCCTGCATTGGCAAATCACAGGTCCTCTTTAAACATGGTTACCTTTTCTCTTTCACACCATGTGGTCTCTGCCACATGTGTGACGCACTTAAGATAAACTTCCTGTACAAAAATCTACGCACTGAACAGTAAAATGTTGGTGGGTACCCACACTTCTGTTAACCACACAGAACAAATTGTGGTTTCACAGTTCACCCAGGAGCCGGTAAGCACAGGCACCTTTGGCGATCAGTACATCAATGAATGCCCTTGACTACAAGCCCTAAGCTGGTCTTCAATTCTTTTGGTGCTTCAGTCTGCCTTTTTTTCCCTAGCTGTACATTATATACTCTTTTGCTTTTGGTGTCCTTTCCAAGTGTTTCTTCTGTAAGAGTTCAGATGAATTATGAATGTTCTTTTAAACTATGAAAGGGAACATCTAATACTAACCCAATTGTATTTTGTTCATGTTGTCATTAACGTTATTATATATTGTCCACTACAGTGTTTGTTTACTTATGTATATGAGAAAGCAATAGATGGTTAGATGGAAGCCTTAATGACTTTACAGGGAAAATAAAGTGAATTTCAAGGTCTGTCAGCTTTCAGTAGAAAAGGAGAACTTTCATTGGACCTCTGCCAAGTGCAAGGGCCTCACCATTTTATTTGCTCAGAGTACTTGGCACAATGGCTGGCAAAGCCAGTAATCAAGGTTCATTCAATGGAAATTCAAAGAATAACCTATAGCACCCAGATTTAACTTTTTTACCATTTTATACCATTTTCATTGGTGATGACCTTCTTAAAAATGCTAGTTCCCTGGCTGTCTCTGGATTTATTTTCTTTTGAGTTGCTGTCCTTGTCCAATCATGTGGCATAAAAGTAAGGCTTAAAGGACAACTGTAGTTTATGCAAGCACACCTACTCCTGCCCCAGCTTCTTAGCGTGGAAGTAAACCCATTTGATTTAATCGTTTCAAAAAAGTTACATTCCTGGCATGTGCTGGAAATGTAACGGTCATAATGGTTGTGCTTCAAACCATCCAATGACTGGAGTCATAACTGATCACATGTTCAGTACCATGACAGTTGAAGATTAAACACGGCCTTGGCTGAAATGGATAGAAGGGTTTACTTCCACTTTAACCTGTAGCAAAGCTGCATCCAATGCAATTTTTTATTTTTTGTACCCTTGGGGAAACTGCTTTATTCTGCTGCCCCTGTGTACCAAGACATTTATAGACCTGTAATGGACAGTCCCAGACATTGCAGCAGTTTCTCAAGACAGCCATATACTAGCTGAGGTCAAGAAAACATTGCACAGACTAGACGAGAGTGTATGTAAGAAGGTGTTGAGGGTGGCAGAGGATCGTGTATTAAAAGTACAGTTGTCCTTTTAAGTCGGAACTCCTAAGCTGCATCTTTGTGCCAACTCAAAGTATTAACCCACCATTTAATGGTAACACCATTTAATCAACACAGCTGGCAAGGAGTTTTTTCAGAAGGTGAGATCATGAATGCTAGCTGCTATCGTTACAGGCTTCTCTGAAAGACAAAGTCTCTTGCACTGTGGGCAGAGTTCAAACCTGGAAGACATTGCCGACCTCACCCAAATATATGCTTGGGTGGGGTGTCATAGCATTCCCATTGGGAGGTTTTGTTCTCTGGAACCACAGCAAGTTGACTTCCACTCCAGCAATGGCCATGACTGGAAAAGTTACTCTTCTCATTGGCCCCAAGTGAACCTTTCAAACAAGACCCCATGCTGCACCATCCATCTTCGGCAGAATATATGTTGGATGCACTTTGGCCACTGACAGTCTAAAAAAGTCAAATCCTGCTCCCTTTGGGAGGAACTATTGTACAAGCTGATAACTGGGTAGGTTGACCTAGTTTTAATTCTTCATACTTTCCATTTGGGTAACATGCATGCCAGTGTTATTGTTTTGTACCAAAAAATATATTTATGCTGAAATTCAAAATTGGAACACCTAAAATATTATGAACAGTTTATCTTTAAATACATATATATTCAAGTTTTTGTTAAATATATATACTTCTTCTCTTCCCTTTTTGAAATGTTCGTTTTTGTTGTTGGTTTGATTTTTGGTGTGACACCCAAAAGACCCGCCTTTAGAACCCACCCACCCACTTTGGTGTTAGGGACGGACGTGCATCTTTGTGGCTAGCGACTTGGTATTTTTAGACCAATAAAACCTAAAGGGATTGTTTTGAATTTGTATCTTACCAACGAACCTATATTATATATATTTTTTCCTGTAGCTGAACAAGAATGTAGACTTGACTATAACTGTTATCAATAATTTTCTCCTGTTTAAATAAAGGCATTGTCAGTCTAATTGACTTTGTACTTGCTAATAAAACTGAAGTGTGTTGTATGGTTTTTGACACTTGTGAAGCATTATAAGTTTTATGGCTACTTCTGCTAAAGAGACCCTGTCGCTAACAACATAAAGGCTTTTTTAAATGGGTGGCAAGGGGGGGGCGGGCTGTAAAAGCAGGTGTTTGAGTGTTGGTTCTACTGTCCACCTAGAAACAGACCTGCAGCCCCTATGTGCTGTGGAAAAAGTAAAAAAAAAATCGTTGGGCAGTGCCACCACTGGGTGTGACTCATTTGAGATGGCGCTGTTTTGCAACCTCCCTGCAACTGTGCGCAATGCGCGTGGTTGTATTTAAAATCTTTGTTTTTTCCTTTCCATAAAACACTTAATGTAAACTGGGATTGGAGAGAAGGGGAGTACTATAGTGCAGTGGTGCCCAGCCTGGAGCTCTCTGGCACTTTGTGTGGCCCTTGGGGCCCCTAAATACTGGTCTGTGTTTGGTGCTTACTCAAGCCATAGTATGTTTAATATTTTGAGAGAGAGACTACATTTGCCCACTGACAAAGAATGATCAGTTTAAACCTGGTCCTAAAGTATTCAGACCCTTTGCTGTGACACTCATATATTTAACTCAGGTGCTGTCCATTTCTTCTGATCATCCTTGAGATGGTTCTACACCTTGAGTCCAGCTGTGTTTTTGATTATACTGATTAGGAAAGCCACACACCTGTTTAATATAAGACCTTACAGCTCACAGTGCATGTCAGAGCAAATGAGAATCCATGAGGTCAAAGGAACTGCCTGAAGAGCTCATAGACAGAATTGTGGCAAGGTACAGATCTGACCAAGGTTACAAAAAAGTTTCTGCTGCACTTAAGGTTCCTAAGAGAACAGTGCTCTCCATCATCCTTAAATGGAAGACGTTTGGGACGACTAGAACCCTTTCTAGAGCTGGCCGTCTGGCCAAGCTGAGCTATTGTCTGGGAAGAGCCTTGGTGAGAGGTAAAGAAGAACCCAAAGATCACTGTGGCTGAACTCCAGAGATGCAGTCGGAAGATGGGTGAAAGTTGTAGAAAGTCAACCATCACTGCAGCCCTCCACCAATCATCATGGATTTATGGCAGAGTGGCCCGATGCAAACCTCTCCTCAGTGCAAGACACATGAAAGCCTGCATGCAGTTTGCTAAAAAAAAACACCTAAAGGACTCCAAGATGGTGAGAAATAAGATGTGTGGAGAAAACCAGGCACTGCTCATCACCTGTCCAATACAGTCCCAACAGTGAAGCATGGTGGTGGCAGCATCATGCTGTGGGGGTGTTTTTCAGCTGCAGGGACAGGACGACTGGTTGCAATCGCGGGAAAGATGAATGCCGCCAAGTACGGGAATATCCTGGATGAAAACCTTCTCCAGAGTGCTCAGGACCTCAGACTGGGCCGAAGGTTTACCTTCCAACAAGACAATAACCCTAAGCACACGAAAAATATAAAAATAAAATAACGAAGGAGTGGTTTCACAACAACTTTGACTGTTCTTGAATGGCCCAGCCAGAGCCCTGACTTAAACCCAATTGAGCATCTCTGGGGAGACCGAAAAATGGCTGTCCACCAACATTTACCATCCAACCTCACAGAACTGGAGAGGCTCTGCAAGGTGGAATGGCAGAGGATCCCCAAATCCAGGTGTGAAAAACTTGTTGCATCTTTCCCAAAAAGACTCATGGCTGTATTAGATCAAAAGGGGGCTTCTACTAAATACTGAGCAAAGGGTCTGAATACTTAGGACCATGTGATATTTCAGTTTTTTTTTCTTTTTTAATAAATGCAAAAATGTCAACAATTCTGTGTTTTTCTGTCAGTATGGGGTGCTGTGTGTACATTGAGGAAAAAATGAACTTAAATGATTTTAGCTAATGGCTGCAATATAACAGAGTGAAAAATTTAAGGGGGTCTGAATACTTTCCGTCCCCACTGTATCTAGGCATACCACACTCTGTTTTTTTTTTTTTTGTTTTGTTTTTATTAAAACGAAGCTTGTCAATACTTTGTTACAGCTATCTTCAGGCTGGTCGCATGACTCCTTGCCGGTCTTCTATTCTGAGCCAGGGCTACAGCGGGAGGAGCAGAGATCTCACTCTGACATCAGCCAGGGAGGTCATGTGGCTGCTGAGTTGGCGGCTCAGCCCCTCCTGCTGTAGCCCTGGATCAAAGTAGGAGACCGGACGGGAGTCAAAGTTATTTACAAGTTTTGTATTGATAAAAAAAAAACTATACAGTGTGGAAAGCCTAGATATATAATAGAGGGGTTGGCAGTGTCCATTTCTAATATTTTATACTAATAGTGGTGGGTGGGCGGGCGGGCGGAGACAGGGACACAGACACGGAGCTGACAGGGAGGGAGGAAGTGAGGGTGGATAGAGGAGAGCTGCGGATGACGGAGGGATGTAAACTGACTACGGTGATCAGGGCTCAGCAGCCGTGATTATTGTGGTCAGGATACAGAAGGGGACACAGGCACTGGCAGGATCAGCCAGATTTTTTTTTTTTTTTTTTTTTTTTTTTAGGTTTACAAACACTTTTTATGGCGTCGAGCATACCAAGACAATTTCATGTTCCCAACTTTGTTGGAACAGTTTTTGGGGATGGCTCCTTCCTGTTCTAACATGACTGCACACCAGTGCACAAAGCAAGGTCCATAAAGACATGGTGGAGGAACTTGACTGGCCTGCACCTCCAACCTGATAGAACACTTTTGGGATGAATTGGAGCGGAGACTGTGAGCCAGGCCTTCAGTCGTCCAACATCAGTACCTGACCTCACAAATGCGCTTCTGGAAGAATGGTCAAACATTCCCATAGACAGTAGTGGGGTATTCCTGCGCTACCGTGGAAGGGGGAGGGTAAGGGCGGGTGGTGGGGACTGACTGTGGGGGGACTGCTGCAGGCACCTGGTGTAGGTCAAACCGTACCTACCAAACTAGATATATAAAAGTGGGGGTGGTGCTGCGCTGTTCCCCAGGGAGGTGGCCAAATCTACCACAAGGTGGCAGTAATGGGATAAAGACGTAAACCCTTTAAGTGTAGCAATCATATGAGACAATAATAGTTGATGATGTGACTATTAAGTCGAAGTAATGCGAGTTGAGATAGATAATTCCCTTACTATACAAGATAAGGGGTATGGTGTGACCAATACAGGTTAATAAAAATTGCTTTTGGTGAACCCAGGTAAAAATGTATATAATAGAACTGTAAATAGTACTAAGGTGCGAGAGTGTAAATTGAACTAATAGCACCTAAATAAAACTACTAATAAAACACCATAAGCAGGTAATAAAAAATCAGATATACATATAAAATCATATAAGTGAACATATGGTAAAAATGTGTCTATAGATAAACAATTCCAAAGTGCATAGTAGATGGTGAACAAAATATAAAATCCTTAAAGTGCTAGTGCAAGTGTGCACAGGCTAAAAATGCGACTGAGTGATGGATAAAACGATAAATATAATCGCATTGGAGATATGTGATGAGTAGAGGTATGTGCAGAGAAGTTGCACTGGAGTGAACAGTAGAACAATAAATATAAAGTGCAAAGTATGCGAGCATACAAAATAATGTAAAAGCTGGATGAGACTAGTCCGCGTGACTATAGATGAAGAAATCCCTGGCAAAATATAATCCCTGGCAAAGTAAGGGAATTATCTATCTCAACTCGCATTACTTCGACTTAATAGTCGCATCATCAACTATTATTGTCTCATATGATTGCTACACTTAAAGGGTTTACGTCTTTATCCCATTACTGCCACCTTGTGGTAGATTTGGCCACCTCCCTGGGGAACAGCGCAGCACCACTCCCATAGACACACTCCCAAACCTTGTGGACAGCCTTCCCAGAAGAGTTGAAGCTGTTTATAGCTGCAAAGGGTGGGCCAACTCAATATTGAACCCTACGGACTAAGACTGGGATTCCATTAAAGGACATGTGCGTGTAAAGGCAGGTGTCCCAATACTTTTGACAGCATAGTGCAGCTGTCCTTGAAGTCAAGTGGGCATCCCACAAACTCCCATCCCTATCCAAGCTGTTAACCCCCACCACCACCACCACCACCACCACAATAAATGTCAAAAACCAAAGCTGCGGACTGTTTTCTGACTCTGTGTGCCTGTTAAGATTTGGTGTGCTTGGCTGTGTAGGAGTGGAGGATCCCTTTTTAATCTGCAGCTCCTATGTGGGGTGTGCTACACAAGGATAGGTGATAGTCCTCGAAACCCAGCCACAGCTCCCTCTGCAGAATGTCACCCTTTAAGGAATTTTGTAGCTGCTGGTAGCCAATACATTTAAATCTGGAAGGTATCTAAAACTGGTTTCTTTTTTTTTTTATTTAAATTTTTTTTTTTAGTATACCGTATATACTTGAGTATAAGCCAACCTGAATATAACCCGATGCACCTAATTTTACCACAAAAAACTGGGAAAACGTATTGACTCGAGTATAAGCCTAGGGTGAGAAATGCGCAGCTACTGTAAGTGGAAAAGAGGGTCAACAATGTTCATTTGCAGCCTCACTGTGCCCATTTGCAGCCTCACTGTGCCCATTTGCAGCCATAGGTCCCCGAACTTCAAACTTGGTAGTTAAGGGTTCCTAAATGCCCCCTATCTGCAGACAAAATTTGTGGTCTCTGGATCCAAAGTGTCCCGAAATGACATTGCTGCAGATTGACCACAGTTGACCAACTTTGGGGCCCCGTATCTCGGGGTCACTTGGTGCTAGATGGGGTTGCTAGCACCAAGTGGCCCCGAGATCGGTTTGGAAAATGTCAAGCACTTTTCTGCAGCAGAGAATGACATTTTGCGACCTGACTTTGGGTCCACTGGGTTTGCACACCAAATTTGGGGTTCCTAGCACCAAGTGGCCCCCGAGATACGGGGACCCCAAAGTCGGGTCGGAAAATGTCATTCTCTGCTGCAGAAAAGTGCTTGACTCGAGTATAAGCCGAGGGGGACATTTTCAGCACAAAAAAATGTGCTGAAAAACTTGGCTTATACTCGAGTATATACGGTAAGTTAAATCCTATTTCAGGAAGGGGCACTGATGATACAAATGTATTTACAGTATATGGCCTTGCCTGGTTTTCAGTGAATGCACCATAATTGCATTTTCTGATGATTCCCTAATTGTAATGTTTTATAAACTTGTATACTCATTCATGTTTCCTTAAGTGCAGACATACTGTCATTCCTGAAGAGATCTGGGTATACTTTCTTTTCTTTGTCATTGTCAGTTCTGGTTTACATGCTGACAATTACTGATCAGCGTCAGATTGCGTATTTCTCAATTTTTCCCACTAGATGGTGTACGTACTCCATCCATGCCATCTTCCATAAATCAGACCCACAATATGTTGCCATAAAACATTCTTGATATTAAAGGCAGATTAACCACCTCAGTACCAACCTGTATGACACCTTCATTACTAGACCATTGGTCAGTCATATAATAATTTGACTGACAATTGCTCTGTCATAAAACACTTTACCCAAATAAATTTTGTATCATTTTTTAGAAAGAGCTTTTTTTGGTATTTAACCACTTGCTGACTGCGCTATAGACAAATGACGGCTACATCGCGGCCTGCTGGTTCTGGGAGGGCATCTATTGACATCCTAGAACTCTGCCCAATGAGCCCCGCGGGGCATGCATCGGGTGTGCTTTGCGATTGCTGTATCCACAGGAGGCAAGCTGGGGATCACTATAGTAGTCATTGCTACTACAGTGATCTCCACTAGCTCTTCGGCACACATAGTTTACATAGTAGGTGAGGTTGGAAAAACATCAAGTCCAACCTATGTGTGTGATTATATGTCAGTATTACCTTGTACATCCCTGTATGTTGTGGTCATTCAGGTGCTTATCTAATATGTTTTTTTAAACCATCGATGCCCCTCGCTGAGACCACCGCCTGTGGAAGGAAATTCCATATCCTTGCCGCTCTTACAGTAAAGAACTCTCTACCTAGTTTAAGGTTTAAACCTCTTTTCTTCTAATTTTAATGAGTGGCCACGAGTCTTGTTAAACTCCTCCCACAAAAAAGTTTTATCCCTATTGTGGGGTCACCAGTACGGTATTTGTAAATTGAAATCATATCCCCTTTCAAGCTTCTCTTCTCTAGAGAGAATAAGTTCAGTGCTCACAACCTTTCCTCATACCTAATATTCTCCAGACCCTTTATTAGCTTTGTTGCCCTTCTTTGTACTCGCTCTATTTTCAGTACATCCTTCCTGAGAACTGGTGCCCAGAACTGGACAGCATACTCCAGGTGCGGCCGGACCAGAGTCTTGTCGAGTGGGAGCATTATCGCTTTTCCCTGGAGTTAATCCTTCTTTTTTTTTTTTTAATGCATGCCGATTATTCTGTTTGCTTTGTTAGCAGCTTGGCATTGCATGCCATTGCTGAGCCTATCATTTACTAGGACCCCCAGTTTCCACATCCTGCAGAGAAGTTATTGCCCTGCTTAGTCTAGTATCATCCGTAAATACAGAGATTGAACTGTTTACCCCATCCTCCAGGTCGTTTATGAACAAAATAAATAGGATTGGCCCCAGCACAGAACCCTGTGGGACCCCACTACCCACCCTTGAGTATTCCCCATTTATCACCACCCTCTGAACTCGCCCTTGTAGCCAGTTTTCAATCCATGTACTCGCCCTATGGTCCATACCAACGGACCTTATTTTGTACAGTAAACGTTTATGGGGAACTGTGTGAAATGCTTTTCAAAATCCAGATACACCACGTCTACGGGCATCTTGATGGCAACTCACCTCCCCATAGAAGGTTAATAGATTTTGGAATATGGACAACCAGTAATTTTAGGTTGTTGCAACCCCGCGCTTGGAGTAACTTAATGACAAATTATTTTAAGATCCCCAATGGTGATAAGGATATGCTATAATTTATTGCAAATAATCTTGCAAAAAATTCAATTATATAAAACAAAAAAATTCTGTTATACTAAAAATAATAATAATGAGCTGCTCCCTATAAAAATCAGTGGGATTTTGAATGTTGGTTATATGGTTTAACAGGGGCGCTGTTTGGTTGGCACACCTGAATTTAGTTAGGTATGTAAATTAAGTGAGTAAACTAATTACCCTTTAGTTATGTACTACGAGCGATCCATCAATTTGTGAACAATAGTGCCTAAAGGTAAAGTGCTATATAATCTATTCTACCAACCATTAAATGGTGAGAGATAATTATATAAATCAATTACGAAAAACACAAATCATAAACAATGTTTTTTTACAACGTGACTGCTCACTCCGTAAATTGGTATGAACAATTAATTAGTGCATCCAAAACAATCTCTGATAACTTAGTGACAATAAATTGCTACGATGTCACTCTACAGTGACTGATCAGTGTGCCTCCTCTCAGTGACTATTAAATAAAATTACAGTGTACAATTGCATGTATAGTGCATACAATCCTGCCAAATACTATACACCACAAAGCATAATAAACTATATAATAATAATACGACCAAATATTCCAAAAGTGAGCGGTTCTATAAATGTGTTCATACATAAAAACCTGTATGGTTGGATATACAATCCATACTCAATACCAATGTTGAAACAAAAACAAAAAAATATAAAAAATGACTTTTTGTGCTTAAAAAGAAGAAAGTTCGTGACAAACAGTTCTTGCTGAAATAATGTGATAATTCATTCCTGTTGACATCGCATGAAAACCATCACCACAGATATCCTCTTACACCCAAAGTGAAACCGGGAAAATTTGGATGGCCGCTTACCAGATGGAGTTGATTGCTTTAATTAAAAGGCAATCATTCGCGCTTGTACAGGATTGTGCCTGTTCACAGAAAAACACCCGTATTCTAGGCAGCTCTTCCTCCTCTCAGATCAGCTCGCATACATTAGATACATAGGTGGGAATATAAAAAAACGCACCTCATAGCGTAAAATTGTTTTATTAAAACTGGATAAAAAAATGTACAACAGCCAAATGGCTACTTACATTGTTGGGTGCCTACCCGGAACTGGGGCTGCTTGCTTGTATAAACCAAATGTAGGAGAAATTTTTCCCTTGTGGTGTTTCCTGTAGAGCTCCGGCGTGCGTTCCACTCGCTATAGCCTCTGAGCCAGCAGACAGGAAATCCAGGGAGTACTGCGTCAAGTGATCAGGTACCGCCTACTGACGTACGTTTCGTGGAGTCACGTCTTCAGGGTGGCGTACCTGATCACTACTATGTCCTGATTATATGCTGCTATTCATTCGCCGTCCAGCCAATGAGGAGCTATGTTGTGCGCAGCCTCAGTCTCGGTTTTGCCTCCCAGCGTGGACCTGCCGCTTACACACATTTATAACATTTAAAACAACATGAATCTCTCCCTGTCTTCATTTGTTTTACTAAGAATTCCAAGGTATAATTGATATTAAATGGTCTAGTGACTAATTTTGTTGGTTAAAGGCTCCTACGCTTCCCGTTGGTGCTCAATGTTTGTCATATTTCCAAATTAGAAATCCTTTCCTCAGTACTTTAATTATCTTACTCTTTGTTGATTAGTGTTGATATCTTCTATCCCAGATCTTTGGTTCTGTTAAATTTTAGCAATGATGCTATTAATGAAAAAAATATATATATTAAAAGGGACTAAAATAAAAATAAAAATAAAAACCGAAAATACATTTTAGATACAGCATTTGGATGCGTAATTCTATTATGGTCCACTAGGTGTCCCTCTTGCTATTAATCACACAGCTAGAGGAGCCTCCTGTCTTTGTTTATTTTTTATACGGTAATACAAATTGCACATGAATGCCCTCTCCATAATTGCTGACTCGCTATAATAGGAAGCAAATCCTACCGGGCACCTATTTATTTAAGGATTGGGTTGCTTCTATGTGTAAATTAAATTGCTTGTCCTAGGTATTTTTACATCAACTAGAGTGAAAACAGCTTGGTTTGCAGATGTTACAATTGATTATTTGGGGATAATTAGTCATTGGACAGATAGCAGTTGAGGTCCAATTCTATATTCATCCCCATTGGTTGCATTGTGCCCAGTGTATACAACCACTTAGTTTCATTTTGGGATATTGCCTTTTTCATATCTGTTCCCCGCCAGTGTCTCGACACTCTATCAATCCCATAAAATTTACACAGCGTGGGGTCACTATTGTGGTATTTTTCAAAGTGTCTTGGCACACTGTGGTTAGGGAATTTTTTCTTTATATTTGCCAAATGTTCGTTTATGCGTACTTTGAGTTGTCTGGTGGTGCGACCCACATATTGCATAGGGCATGGGCATTCCAACACATAGGTGACATGGTCCGAATGGTCTAATTTGGAAATATGACAAACATTGAGCACCAACGGGAAGCGTAGGAGCCTTTAACCAACAAAATTAGTCACTAGACCATTTAATATCAATTATACCTTGGAATTCTTAGTAAAACAAATGAAGACAGGGAGAGATTCATGTTGTTTTAAATGTTATAAATGTGTGTAAGCGGCAGGTCCGCGCTGGGAGGCAAAACCGAGACTGAGGCTGCGCACAACATAGCTCCTCATTGGCTGGACGGCGAATGAATAGCAGCATATAATCAGGACATAGTAGTGATCAGGTACGCCACCCTGAAGACATGACTCCACGAAACGTACGTCGGTAGGCGGTACCTGATCACTTGACGCAGTACTCCCTGGATTTCCTGTCTGCTGGCTCAGAGGCTATAGCGAGTGGAACGCACGCCGGAGCTCTACAGGAAACACCACAAGGGAAAAATGTCTCCTACATTTGGTTTATACAAGCAAGCAGCCCCAGTGCCGGGTAGGCACCCAAGAATGTAAGTAGCCATTTGGCTGTTGTACATTTTTTTTATCCAGTTTTAATAAAACAATTTTACGCCATGAGGTGCGTTTTTTTATATTCCCACCTATGTATCTAATGTATGCGAGCTGATCTGAGAGGAGGAAGAGCTGCCTAGAATACAGGTGTTTTTCTGTGAACAGGCACAATCCTGTACAAGCGCGAATGATTGCCTTTTAATTAAAGCAATCAACTCCATCTGGTAAGCGGCCATCCAAATTTTCCCGGTTTCACTTTGGGTGTAAGAGGATATCTGTGGTGATGGTTTTCATGCGATATCAACAGGAATGAATTATCACATTATTTCAGCAAGAACTGTTTGTCACGAACTTTCTTCTTTTTAAGCACGAAAAGTCATTTTTTTATATTTTTTATATATATTTTTTTTGTTTTTGTTCCAACATTGGTATTGAGTATGGATTGTATATCCAACCATACAGGTTTTTATGTATGAACACATTTATAGAACCACTCACTTTTGGAATATTTGGTCGTATTATTATTATATAGTTTATTATGCTTTGTGGTGTATAGTATTTGGCAGGATTGTATGCACTATACATGCAATTGTACACTGTCATTTTATTTAATAGTCACTGAGAGGAGGCACACTGATCAGTCACTGTTATCAGAGATTGTTTTGGATGCACTAATTAATTGTTCATACCAATTTACGGAGTGAGCAGTCACGTTGTAAAAAACATTCTTGTTTATGATTTGTGTTTTTCGTAATTGATTTATATAATTATCTCTCACCATTTAATGGTTGGTAGAATAGATTATATAGCACTTTACCTTTAGGCACTATTGTTCACAAATCGATGGATCGCTCGTAGTACATAACTAAAGGGTAATTAGTTTACTCACTTAATTTACATACCTAACTAAATTCAGGTGTGCCAACCAAACAGCGCCCCTGTTAAACCATATAACCAAGGTTAATAGATTGGTTTGGCAAGAACGATTCTTCATGAATCCATGCTGATTACTGCTAATGATCCCGTTTTCATTACTAAAATCTTGTATATAGTCCCTTATCATCCCCTGAAAGAGCTTGCATACTATTGATGTTAGGCTAACTGGTCTGTAATTCCCAGGGATGTATTTTGGGCCCTTTTTTAAATATTGGTTCTACATTTGGCTTTTCTCCAATCCACTGGTACCATTCCAGTCCGTAGACTCAGTAAAAATTAGAAACAATGGTCTGGCAATTACTTCACTGAGTTCCCTAAGTACCCTCGGGTGCAAGCCATCCGGTCCCGGTGATTTATTAATGTTAAGTTTCCCAACTCTAATTCAAATTCTGTCCTCTGTTAACCATGAGGGAGCGTCCTGTGATGTGTCATGAGGATAAACACTGCAGTTTTGGTTACTGAACCCCCCGGTTCCCTCGTGAAGACTGAGGAGAAGAATTCAATACCTTTGCCATCTCCCCATCCTTTGTAACCAGATGTTCTTCCTCATTCTTTATGGGGCCAATATGGTCTGTTCTCCTGATGATCCCTCAACCTTGTATTTTTTGAACGCCTTCTCTTTTGCTTTTAAATGCATTTTTACATTGGAGTTAAGCCATCCAGGACTCTTGTTCGTTCTTCTAAATTTATTACCCAATGAGATGCACTGGCTAATGCCCTTATTTAATACGCTCTTAAAGCGAACCCATCTCTCCTCTGTTTGTTTGTTTTTTTTGTTCCTAAGATTTTATCCCAATGTATGCCTTCTAGCAAGGTTCGTAGTTTAGGGAAGTTGGCTCTTTTGAAATTCAGTGTCTTTGTATTTCCGTTTTGTTTCCTATTTGATTTATACTGAAGCCAATTGACCTGTGATCGCTGTTTCCTAAATTGCCATGTATTTCCACATCCGTGATCAGGTCTGTATTGTTGGTAATCAGTAGATCTAGTAACGCTTTGTTTCTAGTTGGTGCGTCTACCATCTGACCCATGAACTGCCTTAGACGAATGCGTGGTGAGTCTGTGTCTGGATAATTAAAATCCCCTATTATGATGACGCTTCTCATTCTTGCTGCTAATCCAAATTGTGATAAGAGGTCAGTCTTCCCCCTCCTCCCTTAGGTTAGGGGGCCTATAGCATACTCCCAGTATTATTTTCCCCTTAGCTTCATCCCTTTGGAGCTCTACCCATAAGGATTCCACCTCCTTCCTAGCTCCTTTTGTGATGTCATCTCTCACATTCACTTGTACATTATTCTTGATATATAGACATACCCTTCCCCCTTTCTTGCCCTCTAACCCCCAATACTACCTTGTGGACTATGTTCCGTGCTGACTATCTCTACCTCTGGACCCCCCCCCCCCCCCCCCCCCCCCCCCCCGTCGCCTAGCTTAAAAACCCCTCTAACTTTTTGTCCATTTTTGCTCCCAGCAGATCTGCACCCTCCTCATTTAGGCCCAGTCCTCCAGGAACCCAAACCCCCTTCTTACTACACCAGCTCCTCAGCCACTTGTTTACTTCCCTAATCTCCCTCTGCCTTTCTGGTGTGGCTCGAGGTATCGGTAGTATTCCTGAGAATACTACCTTGGAGGTCCTATTCCTCAATTTAGCTCCTAAGGCCCTAAAATAATTTTTTAGGACACTCCATCTTCCACTGACTTTGTCAGTGTTGCCAATGTGCACCATGACAGCTGGGTCTTCTCCAGCCCCTCCCATTAATCTGTCCACCAGATCCGTGACGTGCCGAACCCGAACACCCGGTAAACAACATTTGACACTTCAGGTCTTTATGACAGATTGCCCTCTCTGTCCTTAATTGAGTCCCCTACCACCAGAAGCTGTCTTTCCTTACCCTTACCTTTACCCCCACCCTCACCGGAGGATTTTCTCCCCTGGCAGCTAGGGGCATCACTCTGCTCCAGCAATGCTGGTCCCAGACAAATATTTCAAATTTTCACTCGTCAGTCAAGAGCACCTCGTTTTTATTTGTTAATTATTCTTGTTGCCACATGTTTGTTAGTACACCACAATGCAGCTTAAAAATGTGAACCGGCCATAAGAGTTTCATGTCAACGTTTTGGCTGTACATACATGTTAATGCTTGTAATGACAGTGATCAGAATTTTTAAAACCTTTTTTTTACATTTTGACATTTTATTTATGTTATTATTCTCCATATTTACATGAAAAACAAGCTGATCAGCATTACTGCAGTTGACGGGGGTTGGCACTATAACAATGCCAGAGGTATGTTAAGTGGTTCGCATTCAAATGGTTTAAATCTACTGTCTGATTATATCTTGCAGCATGTCCACAGTCTCTGGTCATTTCCTGTAGCATGCCTACATCCTCCGACCATCTCCTGTAGCAAGCTATAGGAGAAGGCTAGATACTGTATCTGGCCTTCTCCTATAGCATGCTCAAAGTCTCTGGCCATCTCCTGTAGCACGTCCACAGTCTCTGGCCATCTCCTGTAGCACGTCCACAGTCTCTGGCCATCTCCTGTAGCACGTCCACAGTCTCTGGCCATCTCCTGTAGCACGTCCACAGTCTCTGGCCATCTCCTGTAGCACGTCCACAGTCTCTGGCCATCTCCTGTAGCACGTCCACAGTCTCTGGCCATCTCCTGTAGCACGTCCACAGTCTCTGGCCATCTCCTGTAGCACGTCCACAGTCTCTGGCCATCTCCTGTAGCACGTCCACCGTCTCTGGCCATATCCTCCACAATCGCTGGCCTTCTCCCATAGTTCATGTTCAGTCTCTTTCTCCTCTAGCAATGTCCACAGTCTCTGACTCTCTCTCTTGTAGCATGCCTCCAGCCATCTCCTGTAGCATGCCTACAGTCCCGGATTATCTCCTGTTACATGTCTACAGTTTCCAACAACCACCTATAGCATGCCTGCAGTCTCTGATTATCTCCTGAAGCATGTCCATAGTCTCTATTCCAACCATTTCTTATTGCTGTGTATAGTCTCCTGTAGACTGTACACAGTTCCTGAACATCTCTGGACATCTCTTGTAGCATGTCCACAGTCCATGACCATCTCCTGTAGCATGCTATCAGTCTCTGACCATCTTTTGTAGCACATCCACAGTCTCTGGCCATCTCTTGTAGCACATCCACAGTCTCTGGCCATCTCTTGTAGCACGTCCACAGTCTCTGGCCATCTCTTGTAGCACGTCCACAGTCTCTGGCCATCTCTTGTAGCACGTCCACAGTCTCTGGCCATCTCTTGTAGCACGTCCACAGTCTCTGGCCATCTCTTGTAGCACGTCCACAGTCTCTGGCCATCTCTTGTAGCACGTCCACAGTCTCTGGCCATCTCTTGTAGCACGTCCACAGTCTCTGGCCATCTCTTGTAGCACGTCCACAGTCTCTGGCCATCTCTTGTAGCACGTCCACAGTCTCTGGCCATCTCTTGTAGCACGTCCACAGTCTCTGGCCATCTCTTGTAGCACGTCCACAGTCTCTGGCCATCTCTTGTAGCACGTCCTCAGTCTCTGGCCATCTCTTGTAGCACGTCCACAGTCTCTGGTCATCTCTTGTAGCACGTCCACAGTCTCTGGCCATCTCTTGTAGCACGTCCACAGTCTCTGGCCATCTCTTGTAGCACGTCCACAGTCTCTGGCCATCTCTTGTAGCACGTCCACAGTCTCTGGCCATCTCTTGTAGCACGTCCACAGTCTCTGGCCATCTCTTGTAGCACGTCCACAGTCTCTGGCCATCTCTTGTAGCACGTCCACAGTCTCTGGCCATCTCTTGTAGCACGTCCACAGTCTCTGGCCATCTCTTGTAGCACGTCCACAGTCTCTGGCCATCTCTTGTAGCACGTCCACAGTCTCTGGCCATCTCTTGTAGCACGTCCACAGTCTCTGGCCATCTCTTGTAGCACGTCCACAGTCTCTGGCCATCTCTTGTAGCACGTCCACAGTCTCTGGCCATCTCTTGTAGCACGTCCACAGTCTCTGGCCATCTCTTGTAGCACGTCCACAGTCTCTGGCCATCTCTTGTAGCACGTCCACAGTCTCTGGCCATCTCTTGTAGCACGTCCACAGTCTCTGGCCATCTCCTGTAGCACGTCCACAGTCTCTAACCACATACTGTACAATAAATATTAAACAAGGATGACAGTATTACTGTTAACATTAACCGCTTCCCGACCGCCTCATGTAGATATACGTCTACAGAATGGCACGGGCAGGCAAAACCACGTACCTGTACGTGGCCCTTTAAATGCCTGCCCGTGGGTCGCGCGCTTGCGACCCGGTCGGGAGCTCCGTGACCCCGGCCGCGGGACCAGAGGACCCGATCGCCGCGTGGTGTCGCGCGATCGGGCTACGGAGCTGAAGAACGGGGGGAGGTTTGTGTAAACAAAGCCGATCAATGGCGTCAGACGTCAGCCCCGCCCCCTAATTTAAAAAAAACACACACACGTCAGAGCCCATAACCCCTCCCCTCCCCCTAGTGGTTAACTCTTTCACTACAACTGTCATTTATACAGGAATCAATGCATTTAAATAGCATTGATTGCTGTATAAATGACAATGGTCCCAAAAATGTCCGATGTGTCCGCCATAATGTCGCAGTCACAATAAAAATCGCTGATCGCCGCCATTACTAGTAAAAAATAAAATATTAATAAAAATGCTATAAAACGATCCCCTATTTTGTAAACGCTATAACTTTTGCACAAACCAATCAATCGTTAATTGCGATTTTTTTTTTTTTTTTACCAAAAATATGTAGAAGAATACGTATCGGCCGAAACTGAGGAAAAAAAATGTTTTTTTATATATTTTTTGGGGATATTTATTATAGCAAAAAGCAAAAAATATTGCATTTTTTCAAAATTGACGCTCTATTTTTGTTTATAGCGCAAAAAATAAAAACCGCAGGGGCGATCAAATACCACCAAAAGAAAGCTCTATTTGTGGGAAAAAAAGGACGCCAATTTTGTTTTGGAGCCACGTCGCACGACCGCGCAATTGTCAGTTAAAGCGACGCAGTGCCGAATCGCAAAAAGGGGCCTGGTCCTTTGGCTGCCAATTGGTCCGGGGCTGAAGTGGTTAAACATCCGATCAGCAAACAGGCATTCAGACAATCAGTGAACTGTGAAGTTCTAGTTTTCTGTTGAGGTGTACCCTCAAACTTCTAGTATTTTCACTGATGATTTACTGTAACAACACAGGATTCACCTTCCCCGCACAATCTATGCAAATCCCCTTTTACAGAAATAATTTACAGATTAGAAATCATTTTCACTTCTCTAAAACATACAGAGCTATGACCAGTCTGTGCATTCTTTCCAGCACAATAAATGGGCACAGCACCATTTTACAGATTAGCATAAAGCATTTAAATATTTTGTTCTGGTGAACCCTCAGCTATTGTGAACCCTCACAGCTTATAAAATAATCCATTCACTTTAAAATAGAAATGCAAGGCAAAATGTTTGTGTATAATATATATCCACTTGCCCTCTGGCAGATTTACCACCCTTCATGACCAGGCCATTTTTTGCGATACGGCACTGCGTTATCTAACTGACAATTGCGGGTCATGCAACGCTGTACCCAAAGAAAATGTATGTCATTTTTTTTTCCCCCACAAATGGCGCTTTCTTTTGGTGGTATTTTATTTTTTGTGATATAAACAAAAAAACACTTACAATTTTGAAAAACAATGTTTTTTACTCTGCTATACAACATATCCAATCTAAAAATGTAAAAAATCGAATTTCTTCATAAATTTAGGCCAATATGTATTTTACTACATATTTTTGGTTAAAAAAAAAAAAAAAAAAAAAATCCCAATAAGTGTATAATGATTTGTCTGTGCAAAAGTTAGTGTCTACAAACTATGGAATATATACTGGAATTTGTATTTATTCTTATACTAGTAATGGCGGTGATCAGTGACTTATAGCGGGACTGCGATATTGCGGTGGACATTCTGACACTTTGTGGAAACCAGTGACACTAATACAGTGATATCGCTCGGCTCTCGCCTGCTGGCAATCTCGGTGAGGGAATCAGGAAGTGAAGCGTTATGGCCTAACTTCATGGTTCCCTACTGCGCATGCGCAAGTCACGCTCCACGTCCTAAATGGTCCTCGCTATCTTCTGGGACCTGTGTGTTTCCCAGGAGACAGCGCTGGGTGCGGGAAGGGGCGTGACTCCCGCAGGAGTCTATACCCGTAAGTGGGTACAGATACCTGCACCCCCCTGAAAGGTGCCAGTTGTGGCACCGGAGGGTGGGAGCAATCGGATGAGCAGAAGTTCCACTTTTGGGTGGAACTCCGCTTTAAGGTGATTAAACAATCATACATATTCAGTATCCCTGATCAACCCTGATTACCGCCACACCAGTCATATGATAACACTGTACTGCACTGGTGACCGTATATAAAAAATATATATATCATTTCTTAATTTTCAGAAAAAATTCTGTCAAGAAATTACAACAAAAAACTCACCTGGACTGACGACTTTCCAAAACGTAGTCATTTTGCGGGAATTTGTACTGTCCTGGCATTTTAGGGCCTCGAGAAATTAAATTGGTCTCTCAATCATTACAACTTTGGCATCTATATAGACATAAACTTTCTTTATGTTCAGAAACCCCACCTCAAGCATCCTTTTTCGGAGATCCAAAGTTTCCCCCCTGGACTTCATAGTTCACCTGAATTTTCCTGGTGGTGAAATAATGGCTTAATATTTTTAACAAAATTTATAGAAAACTCCACTTTTTTTTTTTTAATCTTTTTCAGCCCTTCAAACGTCATATCAAACTCCAAACAGTGAACACAATTTAGACATTTCTATACCACACACTATAAAACATCTGGCATGAATCCCTTCTTTATACGAACAAATTTGTTATAAAACTCCATGAGGAATCTCAGAAAGTTATGGGCATTTGGTGAGTACGGATCCACAATAAAAACTACCATATATGCCGAAATGGGAATCGGACTTTAACTTATCATTATCCTCAGATGATTGGGATGAGTGTATAATAAATTTACATAAATGTACAAGATCCCTCACAGTTCGTGAAACTGCCATGAAACTCTTTACCAGATGGTTCTTCACTTCACACCTACCAAGCTACACACTATGTTTCCATTAGTCTCTCCCACATGTTTTAGAGGAAATTCCTCCCAGGGTTCCTTCCCACCAACTTTTTGGGAATGTGAGAAAATATCCCATATTTTGCATAAGTTGGAAAATATTTCTTCCACGATAACAGTCAACCCTGTTCACCTCACCTCCACTAATTTGTCTTTTATTCATCCCTATACCAGAAGTTCCTACCCCTTATATGAGACTTATGCCGCGTACACACGTTCGGACTTTGTCCGCCGGACCTAGTCCAGCGGGACTTCCCCACACACGCCCGGACTTCCGAGTGTGTGACTTGCCCACACACGCCCGGACTTCTCCGGCGGACAATCCACTGGACAAAGTCTGCGGGACTTTTGAAAATTAACGGACTTGCCACACACGGAGCAGTCCGTTCATTTAGAACGTAACTTCAGGTAGACGTAGCTAGCGTAGACAGTGGATGCCGCCGCGCTAGCCCCGAAACCTGGCATGGATTTAAAGGGACTCCCCACACTGGAAAAACGGCGTGGGGTCCCCCCAAATCCATCTCAGACCCTTATCCGAGCACGCAGCCCGGCAGGCCAGGAAAGGGGTGGGGACGAGCGAGCGCCCCCCTCCTGAGCCATACCAGGCTGCGTGCCCTCAACATGGGGGGTGCCCTGGGGAAAGGGGGGCCGTGCGGCCCCCCCACCCCAAAGCACCTTGTCCCCATGTTGATGAGGACAAGGGCCTCTTCCCGACAACCCTGGCCGTTGGTTGTCGGGGTCTGCGGGCGGGGGGCTTATCGGAATCTGGGAGCCCCCTTTTATAAGAGGGGGCCCCAGATCCCGGCCCCCCACCCTATGTGAATGAGTATGGGGTACGATGTACCCCTACCCATTCACCTAAGGTGTAAAATGTAAAGTAAAAAACACACAATTTTGAAAAAATATTTTATTGCACTGCTCCGGGGGTCTTCTTCCATCTTGGGGGTCTTCTCGCCGGACTCCTCCGTCATTTACCTAGCTCTTTTACCGAGCGGAGGAGGCCGGCTACCTTCTTCGTCGTCGACGCCGTCGTCTGGGGGTCTCGATCCACCTTCGGGGGTCTTCCGGGGTCTCTTCTGTTCTTGCCGCTGTCGTCGCTTTCTGCGCCGGCGCCGCCTTCTTCTTCTCCTCCTCCGGGACTGTGACATCACAAGGGGGCGGGGTCACCGTTTGACATGAGCATGTGACCCTGTCCCCTTGTCCCTATATAAGTCCCAGCACAGCTCTGGAGAAGAAGAAGAAGAAGAAGGCGGCACCGGCGTGGAAAGCGACGACAGCGGCAAGAACAGAAGAGACCCCGGAAGACCCCCGAAGGCGAATCGAGACCCCCAGACGACGGCGCCGACGACGAAGAAGGTAGTCGGCCTCCTCCGCTCGGTAAAAGAGCTAGGTAAATGGCGGAGGAGTCCGGCGAGAAGACCCCCAAGACGGAAGAAGACCCCCGGAGCAGTGCAATAAAATATTTTTTCAAAATTGTGTGTTTTTTTTACTTTACATTTTACACCTTAAGTGAATAGGTAGGGGTACATAGTACCCCATACTCATTCACATAGGGTGGGGGGCCGGGATCTGGGGGCCCCCTTATAAAAGGGGGCTCCCAGATTCCGATAAGCCCCCCGCCCGCAGACCCCGACAACTAACGGCCAGGGTTGTCGGGAAGAGGCCCTTGTCCTCATCAACATGGGGACAAGGTGCTTTGGGGTGGGGGGGGGCCGCACGGCCCCCCTTTCCCCAGGGCACCCCCCATGTTGAGGGCACGCGGCCTGGTATGGCTCAGGAGGGAGGGGGCGCTCGCTCGTCCCCACCTCTTTCCTGCCCTGCCTAGCTGCGTGCTTGAATAAGGGTCTGAGATGGATTTGGGGGGACCCCCACGTCGTTTTTTCAGCGTGGGGAGTCTCTTTAAATCCATGCCAGGTGACGAGGCTAGCGCGGCGGCATTCACTGCCTACGCTAGCTACGTCTACCTGAAGTCACGTGCTACATGAACGGACTTTCCGATGAGCGGCAAGTCCGTTCATTTCAAAAGTCCGGCGGACTAGCCTACTAACGACGGGATTGTCCGCCGGACTGCCAAGTCCAGCGGACAATTTTAAAACAAAACTTAAAACCTAGTCCGCCGGACTTTTGGCGCCAAAAAGTCCGCCGGCGCCCACACACGAGGGGATTGTCCTGTGGTTTCGAGTCCAGCGGACAATCCCGCGGGATAGTCCCTTTGTGTGTACGCGGCATAACTCATACCATTTGTGTGGCCATATTCAGGCTGATAGCCAAAAACTGGAAATCTGCTTCAGTCTCTATTACCCAATCAATCAAACTCCATTGGCCTTATGGAAAAAATATTCCACACTTTATACACTTTATACAATTTCCACAGCCCTAAAAATTCCCTGTAATAATAATATAGGGAAATGAAAGTCATCATGGATAACTTTAGCCTAGTGATTGATCAAAATAGGTCTCGCTTGAAAATGCCTGGCAGTATAGAGGATTAACTGGAGCATAGTAGTTATTTCCCTCCCATTGATGGTAAGTTACATTTACACTGGGGTTTCTATAGCATACTTTTAAAGGGTTCCTTGACTGAGAAAAGATTGGGAGTCATCTTATAGGTTGGAAGAAAGGTTTAATGTAGTACAAAACTCTTGGTAGCTACAGTCAGGTCCATAAATATTGGGACATTGACACAATTCTAATCATTTTGGCTCTATACACCACCACAATGGATTTGAAATGAAAAAACAAGATGTGCTTTAACTGCAGATTTTCAGCTTTAATTTGATGTATTTACATCCATTATTATTTATGTTCAGGTGAATGGTGTAGGAATTACAACAGTTTGTATATGTGCCTCCCACTTTTTAAGGGACCAAAAGTAATGGGACAGATCAACAAACATCCATCAAACTTTCACTTTTTAATAGTTGGTTGCAAATCCTTTGCAGTCAATTACAGCCTGAAGTCTGGAACACATAGACATCACCAGACGCTGAGTTTCATCCCTGGTGATGCTCTGCCAGGCCTCTCCTGCAACTGTCTTCAGTTCCTGCTTGTTCTTGGGCATTTTCCCTTCAGTTTTGTCTTCAGCAAGTGAAATGCATGCTCAATCGGATTCAGGTCAGGTGATTGACTTGGCCATTGCATAACATTCTTCCCTTTAAAAAACTCTTTGGTTGCTTTCACAGTATGCTTCGGGTCATTGTCCATCTGCACTGTGAGGCGCCGTCCAATGAGTTCTGAAGCATTTTGCTGAATATGAGGAGATAATATTGCCCAAAACACTTCAGAATTCATCCTGCTGCTTTTGTCAGCAGTCATATCATCAATAAATACAAGAGAACCAGTTCCATTGGCAGCCATACATGCCCACGCCATGACACTACCACCACCATGCTTCACTGATGAGGTGGTATGCTTTGGATCATGAGCAGTTCCTTTCCTTCTCCATACTCTTCTCCTCCCATCACTCTGGTACAAGTTGATCTTGGTCTCATCTGTCCATAGGATGGTGTTCCAGAACTGTGAAGGCTTTTTTAGATGTTGTTTGGCAAACTCTAATCCTGGCCTTCCTGTTTTAGAGGCTCACCAATGGTTTACATGTTGTGGTGAACCCTCTTTATTCACTCTTGTGAAGTCTTCTCTTGATTGGTGACATTGACACACATACACCTACCTCCTGGAGAGTGTTCTTGATCTGGCCAACTGTTGTGAAGGGTGTTTTCTTCACCAGGGAAAGAATTCTTCGGTCATCCACCACAGTTGTTTTCCGTGGTCTTCCGGGTCTTTTGGTGTTGCTGAGCTCCCCAGGGCATTCTTTCTTTTTAAGGAAACAGTTGATTTGGCCACACCTAATATTTTTGTTATCTCTCTGATGGGTTTGTTTTGTTTTTTCAGCCTAATGATGGCTTGCTTCACTGATAGTGACAGCTCTTTTGGATCTCATATTGAGAGTTGACAGCAACAGATTCCAAATGCAAATAGCACACTTGAAATGAACTCTGGACCTTTTATCTGCTCCTTGTAAATGGGATAATGATGGAATAACACACATCTGGCCATGGAACAGCTGAGCAGCCAATTGTCCCCTTACTTTTGGTCCCTTAAAAAGTGTGAGGCACATATACAAACTGTTGTAATTCCTACACCTACACCCAATTTGGATGTAAATACCCTCATTTAAAGCTGAAAGTCTGCAGTTAAAGCACATCTTGTTTGTTTCATTTCAAATCCATTGTGGTGGTGTATAGAGCCAAAAAGATTACAATTGTGTCGATGTCCCAATATTTATGGACCTGACTGTAGTTGATGTAAGGAATATTTTTTCCACTGACCAACAATGTAAGGAACATTTTCATCGCTGACCAGTGACCACCATTGTAAGGGGCATTCTTTCCACTGACCACCAATGTAAGGAACATTTTCATCACTGACCACCATTGTAAAGGGCATTCTTTCCACTGACCATCAATGCAAGGGGGGCAGTCTTCCCACTGAACACCAATGTAAGCGGCATTCTTTCCATTGTCATCCAATATAAAGAGAATTCTTCTCACTGACCGCTGATGAATTAAATTTAGCCGGTTGTTATCTGAGACCTAAAAACTATTTCAAGGGTTCCTTAGGGTTGAAAAGGTTGAGAAAGGCTGTTGTAGATACCGCAGGCAATGGTCTGGAGATATTTACGGTCTGAGTGCTATGACATTAAAAATCTATATGCAAACCTTTGTCTGGAACACACCATTCTTTTATTTTAAAAAGTCACGAAAACATAATGTACTTTCCATGACCTACGGGTGCATTGATCTTACACCATACGATCCATGACACAAGTCAGTAGTTTGGTGCAGTTTCACGCACTCCTACATGCTCAGGTCTCCCCGTAGAATTTTGGGAGTGATGTCATCACACAGATCTGGCTGAATATTGCTACAAGAGACATCCTACTTCTCAGACTCAGCTGCCTCTCGATGTGACAGCGTAAGCTACTCATTAAGAAACCCACACTGATAACTTCCTCCAAACTCTCTCACTAGCAGGTGTAGTCAGTCTTCTCTCTCAGCTGATGAAAACATGCTAACAAAGTAAGTTTTATTTTTATTCTTCTTCTATGGAGTTTATGTTATAGGAATATGGTGTATCATTTGCCCAAAATAGCTGAGGTTTTCACATTATTAGACCATAACTCTGCATAGGAGATTCATTAAACATTTCAGAAAGTCTTTTTCAGTGGTCCATGCTGGTCTTGTTCCAATATGCCTATACAGGCTCTTGAAGTATTTATGATAACCAGTGAGAATGTCCACATTCTGCTGGCTGCCTGGAAACCTGTTTTTTTGCTATCTCTTTGCTATCTTTTTGCAGGAATGATATTAGGATTTTTACATCGAGGTGCTGTGTTTATAAGTACATTCGATTCCTAACTATGAAACGTATTTGTTTTATGAGAAAGCCAGTTATTACAGAAGACCTGGAGTTATCCAAGCAAGCTAGGCTGATCATTTTAGCATGCCTTGCAGACGAGGACTAGGCTGTCGGGTGACAATCCCATGCTTCCATGCTTTGGTCCCGGATTATATTGGCAAACAAAAGTTTTGCAAACTTTTTAGAGAAAAAGGAGTAGAAACTTGTTTCTGAGCATTTCCCACAGAGAAATATAGAAAGTTAAAATGAAAAAGCTCATTTGGTCCATCAAGTCTACCCCCTTTTTAGTTATTTTTTAACATTTATTTTATTTTTTTGTTTCACCTTTTTTGTCTATAATAGTATAGACTTATATTTTGTTCCATTCGGATCTGTTCTTTTGTGGGGTTTTTTTTTTAACCATTATGCCTGAGTATAGACCTAAGTTTATCCCATTTTGTTTTTTTTGTTTTTTCTTTTTTCTTTTTTCTTTATCCAGCCACTACATTAAATTTTTTGTTTTTTCGTTTAACCTTTTTTGTCCATAATAGTATCAACTTATGTTATTCCATTTGGGTTTGTTCTTTTTATGCTTTTTGCCCGAGTATAGACCTTTTTATTTCATTTGTCTTTTTTCTTTTTTTATTATATTATATTTTTTTTATCCAGCCAATACATTATACCACTGATAAACAGGTGGCTATAGCCAACATTTTATTTTACCAATCAAAGTTTTCAAGTCTATACCAGGTTCAATTAATCTCACAAACCACAGTTGGATGCATCCAATTTGCAAGTGCCAGGGTCCTGTAATGACGTTGCCTAAATCGAATCCTGATCTCACTTATATGCCTGGTGTGAGAACTCATATTCATTACTGTTTATTTATGGTAGTACAATGGCTAGGTCTTGTAAATGCATAAGAATACCCTCAAACTGCAATAGGCACCATCGTTGGGGCAAGAAGCAAAAGTCCCTACTACTGGTATTGGTGGCCTTTGTGGCAAAAATTGGATAAGGCAGGTAATATTATGGTGGTCTTGCATAGCTAGACTATTTGATGCCAAAATAATTGATAACTGCCTTATTTGACAATTGGCTAGGGCAATGGCTAGGAGGTCTTGTAAATGCCTAACAATACCCTCAAACTGCAAAAGGCACCATATTTGCGGCAACCCGCAAACGTCCCAATTACTGGTGTTGGTGGCCTTTGTGGCGAAGATTGGATAAGGCTGGTAAATTTATGGGTGTCTTGCATAGCTAGACTATCTGATGACAAAATAATTGATAACTGCCTTCTTTGACTGTTGGCTAGGAGGTCTTGTAAATGCCTAACAATACCCTCAAACTGCAAAAGGCACCATAGTTGGGGCAACCCACAAACATCCCTATTACCGGTGTTGGTGGCCTTTGTGGCGAAAATTGGATAAGGCTGGTAATATTATGGTGGTCTTGCATAGTTAGACTATTTGATGTCAAAATAATTGATAACTGCCCACTTTGACAATTGGTTGAGTATCTAACGTACCCATGAATTTTTCTGTTTGGCTTAATAAAAAATTGTCTTCTCGTAGAATGCCTACATTTTATATCCAATACAAAACGGCTGTTCTCATTGTTACAGTTCAGTTGATTTCCCAGATAATGTAATGCTCAGATGTTCAGCTTTCTTCCACCACCAGTTCTACAGACTTTTACCGAAGGACTAAACATGGCGCTCCAGTTTTATTGTGTGGCCCTATACAGTAGCAGGTGTTTAAGTACCTTCTTATATGTGGAATTTGGTCTCCAGTACCCCCTGTAGTGCTGTTAATAATTGCCAGTATACCTAAAAGTATATAAAATGGTTTCTAAGCAGCCTATTATATATTTTAAGTAACTGCATTGTGTTTGCTCCAATTTATTTCTACAGACTTTTATCATTGCTTATTCATTACATAGAATTAATTTGTTGAATTTACGGCAAGCAAATCTAAAAGCTTTATTGCTTGGTGCAAAACACATTGCTGTGTAGGGACAAATTTCTTTGTTGTTGTTAAATCTAAGTGTACAAATTTATTGGCTGTGGCGGACATCACCTCACTGGAGGCCTTAGATATCAAGCTGCGTGAAATAACAACTGCCTATAATACCCCACATCAATGCATAAGCTTGCTGCTTACATTCAATTAGCTGTCATTTTTCGGTAGAGCTTTGAGTCTTGTTGCTTGCTGTTAGCTGTACAAAAAAAACGTTCTTTAGGACACATTGATGAAGAAGCCAATTATTTTTTTTTACTTATTCACTAGTAATTTTTGAACTTACAAGCATCTACTGTAGTGGTCACTTTTAAAGGGAGCAAGAACTGTGTTCAAAGGATACAGAACACAAACTGGCCGACTGTCTGCCAGGAACGGCAAAGATTTGCGCATCCCAATAAAAAACACTTGAATTGCCAACAAATGTGTGGGATTGTTAAAAAACATATTGTCCATGAGAAGCAAAACCCTGCTTAATGGCCCGGCTTTGGGTCTAGTAGATAATTTTCAATTATACTAGAGACTTCGGACCTTAGAGTAGAGCCAGGGGCCTTTTTATTATTTTTTACAAAACATGCTGCCATGCTAGAAAGTATCGGAGTCAGAGGCTACTGATATAGAATGACAGGGCAGTTGCCGAAGTTATGAAAGCCTACAGTTCAGAAAAGGGTATCAAAAATGTAATTTAATAAGGCCATTCACATTGCTACAAACCATAGCATCCAATTAGCTTTCAGTTTAATGCAGACTAATAATAAAGCCCCTATATTTGTATTTAATTGCAGATTAGAATACAATGAAATTGAAGCACTTTTTTTATGCAATGCATAGCTGTGCTAAATTGACTGTAAGTGGACCAGGTCTAAAAAGCGAAAGATGACTACTGACTGCTATCGGTTAGACCCGGCCTTTTCTGGAACTTTTTGTTTATATTAGTATTTTTTGCTAGAAAATTACTTAGAACCCCCAAACCTTATATATTTTATTTTTTTAGCAGACCCTAGAAAATAAAAAGGCAATTATTGCAATATTTTATGTCACATCGTATTTGCTTAGCAGTCTTTTAAACACAATTTTTTGGGAAAAAATAAACTTTTTTTTTAATAAAAAAAAAAAAAAACAGTAAAGTTAGCCCAATTTTTTTGTGTGATGTGAAAGATGATGTTATGCCGAGTAAATAGATAACTAACATGTCATGCTTTAAAATTGCGCACACTCATGGAATGGCGACAAACTGTGGTACCTAAAAATCTCCATAGTCCACGCATACATTTTTTTTTTTACAGGTTACCTGTTTAGAGTTACAGAGGAGATTTAGTACTAGAATTATTGCTCTCACTCTAATAGTCACATCGATACCTCACATGTGTGGTTTGAACACCGTTTACATATGTGGCTGCAACTTACATATGCGTTCGCTTCTGCACGCGAGCACGGATAGATAGTGCGCTTTAAAAAAAAAATTGTTATTTTATTTTACTTTTAATCTTTATACTGTCCCTTTATTTTTTATCACTCTCATTCCTATTACAAGGAATTTAAACATCGCTTGTAATAGAAATAATAGTATAAAATAAGCAAGACAGCTCCTCTACATTGAGAGATCTGGGGTCAAAAATACCCCAGATCTCTCATTTACCTTTTAAAAGCAAAAAAAAAGTAATTTTGCCTTTTAAGGGGGAAAAAAAAAATTATCACTTTAAGGCCAAGAGGCAGAAGTGACGTCAGACCTTGTTCCGGTCCTTCAAGGGGATAGAGCCGAGTGGGGGCCATCTTGTCCTCACTCGGCTTCCTGCCCAGGCATCCGACGGATCAGATCGTCTCTGGGCTAATGGACAGGCCTGGTAAGCTCGGAGATGACTGGGAAGCGCCAGGATGGGGGGCACCTCTCCCGCCTCCTCTAAAAGTGATCCTTAGGCAAATCCGCTGCTGGGACCACTTTTATCAGACGCAGAATCGCCCACAGTACAAAAAAGTACCAGGATTATGGCAGCTAGGTGCTGCCATACCAACAGTATTTAATCTCAAAATAATGACGTAAATGTACTGTGGGCGATCGTCAAGTGGTTAATATATAGTGAAATTCATAGAAAATGAATTGCTTATTTGAGAAGACATTTGCGTCTCTATATTGTGCCAATAAATTTCACTCTTAATTTTATGGTTGCTGGCTGATTTACCAGGATCATGGCAATGAATTGCCTACAGCAGTGGTCATCAACCCTGTCCTCAGGGCCCACTAACAGGCCAGGTTTTATGTATTACCTTGGGGAGATGCAGACTAGAAGACTGCAATCACTGAGCAGAAAATGATATCACCTGTGATGTATTTCAGTTATCTTGCAAACCTGGCCTGTTAGTGGCCCCCGAGGACAGGGTTGATGACCACTGGCCTACAGCATTTAAAAAAAAACGTTTACTGTGTAGTAGAGGCCATAGGAATTTGACTAAATAGTATGCCACAACTCTCACATACAAAGTACAAAAAAAATGTTTTTTCGGTAGGATTTCTTGGATCACAGTCCACTTCTTCAGGAATCAGGAGCAGGTTTTGGAGATAGCTAACAACAGCTCTATAACATAAAAAAAAAATAGAAACAATTAGTTTCCATAAATCCAAAATAATTTAAAGTGTTTGCTCCTGCTGTCCTGGATTGGGGTCCCCACTAGAACCCTCTAGGCCATTGCAACGCCCCCAGTGGTCTTTGAGGTAACTATGGTCTTCATATAGGCGCTGGATTTATGTAAACTAATTGTTTCTATTTTTTTTTTTTTTTATGTTTTTAATTATCTCCATTACCTGCTCCTAAAGAAGTGGACTATGATCGAAAAAATGATATGAATTTGGTAGTTTGGAGATAACTAAATTACATGTTTTATGGGAATTTTCAGTACTTTTGTAACAACATTGTTGAAATTTTAATTTTCTTTGACTTGTGCCTCAATAATCGAGCCCCAAAATTTTTTTTTTCTTCTTGTGCTTTTTACTGTGTAATAACTGGACAATAAATAGGATAAATAGGACAGATATGGATCCTTTGGTTGAAGCCCTGGCAATATAAATAAAATAACACACTGAGCTGAAAATCTGTGATGTTATGAGGTCCTGTCTTCTAATATTACAAATGGCAAAAAAAAATGAAAGGGCAATATCAAAAATCTGTGAACGTCCTTGGAAATCAGTAATGGTTGGTGTCTATGATACCATGCACGTAGGAATGATTGAATAAGGGGAATTGCAGATTCATTGTTTGTTATTCTCTTGAGTATTTGCTTGTAGGTCCTTCTGATGATAATTCCTAAATGGTAAGATTGTACAAGTGTGTATATTGCAAATAAAAGGTTTTGCAATTTACCTCATTCTAATAGCTATTTCCTTTTCAATACTATAGCAAAAAAAAGGTGTTTGCTATGGATGTTTCTTATTGTGTTAGGCATGGTTTTTTTCGGCTTGGCTTAATGTAATTTTATATTATTTAAAGGTCCCATGCAACAATGGTATTTTAGTTACAAGTCGAGATATGTGGGTGAAATTGGCCCTTGGCGTCTTATGTCTTTTATATGTCTCCAAGAGTGCCATAATTCTCGGCGTGTTCCAGCCCCCCCCCCCCCCCGTTGTTATATTGTCTATAATCTAAAATAAATAAAATTCTAGCAGGGCTGATGAGAACCCCTCATAATGGGCACAGCAGGTCTGCAGAACGCAGTTTAGAGATCTCACTAACAGAATTTCCTAGAGATATAAGAAAATGTCAGGTGGTTCAATTCTCAAGCATCTATCAAAAACTGAAATGCCAGTTCTAAGTCAACTTACCCTTTAATATTAAAAACAGGGTTTATTTAAAAAAATGAAATAAAAAATAAAATAAAACAGGGTTTCATAAAAGAAACAAATACTGTACATGGTTTCCTGGGCAGATGCCAGTTGGCCCCTTTAGATACCTAATTGCTGCTGCCAATTAAAAAAACAACTTGTCCAAGTGGAAACCAATAAATTAATGAATGTTCCCAGGCTGATGGATTACATTACGTTGCAGCAAATGTTGGATTAAACCTTATCTCTTGTAGTTTGATATAACATACTTACTGGCATTTGGTATCATACTTAACATTTTAGACATTCAGGGAGTTTAATATGGTTCAATTTAGAGATAATAGCCAATTGTTGGCTATAGGGGCTATGTATTAATGTTTTCAAGATTTATAGAACTTTCACTCACCTGAATGGAAAGAATCCTGGGGGAAAGCTGTGTAAATCTTGGATAAAAATATTGATAAACTGGCCCCTATCTGTTATTTATCATGCTGATTGCCATTTTTAACCACTTGACTGATATTTTCAGAGTGAGCCTATACTCTGTTGCGGGCACAGAATACAACATTTTCGAGCAGCTTTTTCTACATTTATGTAGATTCAGGGATATCATGTTATCTTATTAGTTAATTACTGTTTGCTTGCATTTTCTGTAAAAGGCAATTGCTTAGTTTTGATGCATTATGCACTCAACCTCACACATGTTCAATTCTTTGGGTGTTTAACGCAGTGTACTGCACTTGTTTTTTAAAACAGAGATTAATTATCATTAAACTGATATCCGGCGACAGACAATAAAATGAATACAGACATGGTACATACTAAATCTAATTTTTGGAAAATGTATAAAGATTGGAAGATTGGAGACCTTTCTTGGCGGTGCTCCTCACCCTCAACAATCGTCACATTTTGAAGGGTCCAACAGACCCAGGATCCCTTTGATGAAAGCAGAAAACCAAATCCCAACAGGCCCAGGATTACTTCTTAATCCACAATGAGAGATTTGACACACACACACAAAAAAAACTTATTGGACATCAGCCATGGCCATGCCATGGTCACTTACACACCCAATACTTATCACAAGCCACACCAAGAGACTTTTGTACTAGGTTATTATTCTTTATATTGTATTTATGAGTTTAAATCTCAACTTTTTTTTATAATATATAAGTTAAAAAAAAAAATCTTATTTTATATCGCACAAAGGAAAAATAGCAATGTGTACCAGGTAAACTGAATTTTGTTCATGAGCTGGACCACTCGTGAGCATTGGCACTGGGTACAGATATAGCAAATTTAAGTGATCCTAGAGCAGGAGCTCTTATCCTTTATACAACTACAGACTCCAATTTATTGCCCAATATGTCCCCATACCCCTTATCCAGACTGTCGTCATCATCATCAACGGTCCTATTGAGGACCAATGTGACTTCAGAAGATGTCAATAGCTTGGTTTTACTATATATATGGATATATCAGGACAAGAGCTGAAATTGATTTTTATAGATGATATCATTTATATAAAAAGGCAAATCACAAATACACAAAGCTAAACAAAATACCCACATTAGGTAGATTTCTTTACTTTAATTTAAGGTTCAGTAAGGTTTGCAGCCTGTTTCAAGATTTTTTGATCTTTCAAAGGGACCAGGTCCATACCTTCACCATTTGGTTCTCATATCACCAAGGGGCATGGATAGTCCCAATTAAGAACCCAACAGAAAAATTCTAAGTCACCAGCACTTCAAGTAAATAAATGTGTATCAAACTCAAATTTATTGTGAAGACCATGTCATATAAGAACAAGAATTCTGTCACTTCCTCTTTGTCTTCTATAAATCTTTACAAAGAATGTGAGTTTAATACACATTTACTTGGAGTACTGGTGACCTTGCATTTTACTGTCTGGTTTTAGAGTGGCACCATTCATTGCAACCACTTCAAGTATCCATTGATCATCCAAATGTTAAATACTGTGAGGAAGCGCAGCTTTAAAATTTGGACTTTGTCCCAGTTAAGAACCCCTCCCTTAGACCCCTTATTACTCCCATGGGGTCAATATCTCTAATAATAGAATTCACTATACAGTGCATCGGAAAACGTTTTCCATATTTGGTTATGTTACAGCCTTATTGTAAAATGGATTAAATTCATTATTTTCCTCAAAATTATACAAACAATACCCCATGATGACAACGTGAAAGAAGTTTGTTTGAAATCTTTGAAAATGTATTAAAAATAAAAAGCAAAAAAAATCACATGTACATAAGTATTCACAGCCTTAGCCATGACACTCAAAATTGAGCTCAGGTGCATCCTGATCATCCTTGAGATGTTTCTACAACTTGATTGGAGTTTAACTGTGGTAAATTCAGTTGATTGGACATGATTTGGAAAGGCAATTACCTGTCTATATAATGTTCCACAGTAAACAGTGCATGTCAGAGCACAAACCAAGCCGTGAAGTCCAAGTAAGTGTCTGTAGACCTCAGAGACCGGATTGTATCAAGGCACAGATCTGGGGAAGGGTACAGAAAAGTTTCTGCAGCATTGAAGGTCCCAATGAGTTTGGAACCACAGGGACTCTTCCTAGAGCGGGCCGCCCGGGGAATCTGAGCGATCGGGGGAGAAAGGTCTTAGTCAGGGAGGTGACCAAGAACCTGATGGTCACTCTCTCCAGTGTTTCTCTGTGGAGAGAGGAGAACCTTCCAGAAGAACAACCATCTCTGCAGCACCCCACCAATAAGGCCTGTATGGTAGAGTGGCCAGACGGAAGCCACTTCTAAGTAAAAGGCACATGACAGCCCATCTGGAGTTTGCCAAAAGGCACCTGAAGGACTCTCAGACCGTGAGAAACAAAATTCCCTGGTCTGATGAAGCAAAAATTGAACTCTTTGGCCTGAATGGCAAGCATCACGTCTGGAGGAAAGCAGGCACCGTTCATCACCTGGCCAATACCATCCCTACAGTGAAGAATAGTGGTGGCAGCATCATGCTGTGGGGATGTTTTTCAGCGGCAGGAACTGGGAGACTACTCAGGATCGAGGGAAAGATGAATGCAGCAATGTACAGAGACATCCTTGATGAAAACCTGCACCAGAGCGCTCTGGACTTCAGACTGTGGCGAAGGTTCATCTTCCAACAGGACAACGACCCTAAGCACTCAGCCAAGATAACAAAGGAGTGGCTACGGGACAACTCTGTGATTGTCCTTGAATGGCCCAACCAGAGCCAAGACTTGAACCTGATTGAACATCTCTGGAGAGATCTGAAAATGGCTGTGCACCGACACTCGCGATCCATCCTGATGCAGCTTGAGAGGTCCTTCAAATAAGAATGGGAGAAACTGCCCAAAAATAGGTGTGCCAAGCATGTAGCATTATACTCAAAAAGACTTGAGGCTGTAATTAGTGCCAAAGGTGCTTCAACAAAGTAATGAGCAAAGGCTGTGGATACTTACCGGTATGTACATGGTATTTTTTTTCCGCTGTTTTATTCTTAATAAATTTGCAAAGGTTTCAAACAAACCCTTTCACGTTGTCATTATGGGGTTGTATTATTGTTTGTAGAATTTTGAGGAAAATAAGGAATTTCATTCATTTTGGAATAAGGCTGTAACATAAAAATAATGTGAAAAAAGTGCACAGTGGAGTGATTCTCCCATCCACATTGAATGTGTGGACGGGGAAGCAGTACTTTTTTTTTTTTTTTGTTCAACCACCTAGTTGAACAAAAAAAAAAAATGTATAACGTATGTCCTGCCTAAGAATGAGTTCCTTAGAAGTCAGGAAGAAGGTATCTTTTTTTTTTTTTTGGCTGCATTTGTTTTCTTGTTCTGGGCTAAGAACATGTTCAGCTTTAACTCATAGAGTTGCTTGGAACTCATCTAATTATTGAGCTGATGAATGTGCAAATGTGACAGTGCCTGTCCCTAAAAACAAAAGAAAGTGCAAATAAATAATTATAAATGTAATTAATTTCATTATAATCATAATTAAATAAAATGCAGGTACGTAGCTCTGAATAGGGCATAAAGCGTGTGCTTTGTCTGGAGTTCTCCTTTAATAATCAGAGATGGGAAGCTTTCTATAGACAAAGGTTGTTTATGGTTGTGCTCCTTCATGCGTTTCGAGCTGGAGTCCCAGGCGTGTTTTCGGTATCACTATTACTTTCTCAGCAGTCTGTTTTCTTCTGATAAACCCCAATTGCAAATTTGTTTTACTCAGCATCCTCCTCAGTCCTCCAGTGATAGGCAAGGAAACCCCCTTAGAGCCTCAGTGCCGGCCTACAAGCAGCCATTGTGTAGAATGTGTTCATATTGTATTCAGAAAGAAAAATGTACTGTTAAGAATCTCCCATCAATAACACAGGCTGTGTAAAAGCTTAACCTCATTGGCTACAGCTTTTATAAAAAAAAAAAAAAAAAAAAACTACTTGTGGTCATTTAGAACCAATCAGGACTCTGTATTGCATTCTTCATCAAGTTTCATGCAATGGTTTCATATTTTCTTTAGCACCTTCTAATGCTGTCTGTGCATTAAAAACAATGTCTGGTGCAGCCAGCTTGATAAATGTTACCCCAGCATTTCATATTCGTCATATGTGCGTGCTGTACCATGTACTTGTACAAAAAAAGTATCCTGTTCTCTTCGCATTGCTTCCATTGTGTGAAATCTCTGGTGATCCTGCCAGTCTCTCTGCTTTCCTGTTTCAAAATGACCGCGCTAGACGTTAGAGCACACATATCCCAGTTTTCTGGCTGTGCTGGGAGAATAGCCTGTCTGTTCTCCAATGATCAGATTTCTGCTGGCATGCCTCCACACAGTCATCCACTAGAGTGATCAGTGTACTGCTGTTTCTCCACCCCCATCTCTCCAAGCCCCTTATGCAGCTGAGGACAGAGACCACTTATAAAAAATATATACACACTGTACATGTAAATGTATATATAATTACATGTACATACAATTTTACTGTTATAAAGGCTATAACTTTATCAATATCTGAGCTTGCTCTGATGTCTGTTTTTTTCTATTTATTACAGGTATTTATATAGCACTGACAATGTATACAGCACTTTACACAGTGTACTTTCACATCAGTCCCTACCCTCAAGGAGCTCACAATCGAAGGTCCCTTTTTCACATGCATACTCACATACACTGGGGCCTATTAACCTACCAGTATTTCTTTGAAGTGTGTAATGAAACCCACACAAGCATAAAGGAAACATGCAAACTCAATACAAATAGTGTCCTGACTGGTTTTCAATCCAAGGACACTAGTGCTAACTGCTAAGCCACTGTGCTGGCTATGATGGTACCTACAGTGCCTTGAAAAAGTATTGACATTTTCCACATTTTGTCATGTTACAACCAAAAAACGTAAATAGATTTTATATGGATTTTATGTGATAGACCAACACAAAGTGGCACATAATTGTAAAGTGGAAGGAAAATGATAAATGGTTTTCCAAATTTTTTACAAATAAATATCTGAAAAGTGTGGCGTGCATTTGTATCGCGCCCCCCTGAGTCAATACTTTTGTAGAACCTCCTTTCACTGCAATTACAGCTGCAAGTCTTTTTGGGGATGTCTCTACCAGCTTTTCACATCTAAAGAGTGACATTTTTGCCCATTCTTCTTTGAAAAATAGCTCAAGTTCTGTCAGATTGGATGGAGAGCGTCTGTGAACAGCAATTTTCAAGTCTTGCCACAGATTCTCAATTGAATTTAGGTCTGGACTTTGACTCGGCCATTCTAACACATGAATATGCTTTGATCTAAACCATTCCATTGTAGCTCTGGCTGTATGTTTAGGGTCGTTGTTCTGCTGGAAGGTGACCCCCCCAGTCTCAAGTCTTTTGCAGGCTGGGGATGTTGTGTTCAGGGTGATTTTTAGTGTTAGTTTTCCGCCACACATAGCGTTTTGCTTTTAGGCCAAAAAGTAACATTTTGGTCTCATCTGACCAGAGCACCTTCTTCCACATGTTTGCTGTGTCCCCCCCATGCAAACTGCAAATGGGACTTCCTATGGCTTTCTTTCAACGGTGTCTTTCTTCTTGCCACTCTTCCATAAAGGACAGATTTGTGGAGAGCACGACTAATAGTTGTCCTGTGGACAGATTCTCCCACCTGAGCTGTGGATCTCTGCAGCTCCTCCAGAGTTACCATGAGCCTCTTGGCTGCCTCTCTGATTAATGCTCTCCTTGTCCGGCCTGTCAGTTTAGGTGAACAGCCATGTCTTAGAAGGTTTGCAGTTGTGCCATACTCTTTCCATTTTCAGATAATAGATTGAACAGAGCTTCATGAGATGTATAAAGCTTGGGATATTTTTTTATATTCTAACTCTGCTTTAAACTTCTCCACAACTTTATCCCTGACCGGTCCTGACCGGTCCTCATGATGCTGCTTGTTCACTAAGGTTCTCTAACACTCTAACAAACCTCTGAGGGCTTCACAGAACAACTGTATTTATACTTAGATAAAATTACACACAGGTGGACTCTATTTACTAATTAGGTGACTTCTGAAGGCAATTGGTTCCACTAGATTTTAGTTAGAGGTATTAGAGTAAAGGGGACTGAATACAAATGCATGCCACACTTTTCAGATATTTTTTTGTAAAAAAAAATTGAAAACCATTTATCATTTTCCTTTCACTTTACAATTATGTGTTATACTTTGTTTTGGTCTATCACATAAAATCCCAATAAAATACATTTACGTTTTTGGTTTTTACTTGACAAATTGGGGAAAATTTCAAGGCACTGTATAATCTGATCTCTCCACCACTGTCATTGACTTACACTTATAAAGAATGTAGTTTGTGAGTTGTAGGACTAAGCAGAGCATACAAAAAATGGGCTTAAGATACAAACTCCATGCAGATAGTGTCCCTTGTGGGATTTAAACACAGAACCCTATTAGCCACCATGCCTCCTGTCTTCCGGTGTGGTACATGCGGTTCTTGGTCTTATCAGTATTCAGTTTGACTGCTTGAAGCCCAAATGCAGCTTAAACATATATTCCTGTAATGCAGTCAGGCTACATATACAATAATAATGTTTTTTTTTTTTTTCCTTTCACTTTGTGCTACAGCCCAGAATTGACATCCCCCTGCTCCAGAATCAGACATTTGCTCAAGACAGAGCACAATGGTCTCTAGTGGACCAACATGTTTCGTACCCACTGCTCCAATCAACTCAGGGATTGGGGCACTGGGCAGGAGGAGAGCAGACTGCTGAAAAAAAACGGGGCGCTGCATTTGACCTGCTTTTGCTTTGTATTTTGTTTCTTTGGACAGAGAAGGCCTTACTGAGTTGCATTACAGTAAAGCAAGTGAAATGCAGCGTTTTGGGTTCAAACACGTTTTGATCATTGCGGCATTGATTGAAACAGTTTACAACAATGCCTGTGTACACAAGTCCTTGGACTGACTACTGAGACTCCCATTTTCTGATGATAGCCCTTTTTCTCTGGGAATCCCAGTCTTAATCAGGCTAATAGATGGCAACTGCCTACCATGGTAAGCATTAGAAGGGAGGTTACCGGTGAGATAGGATATATACAGTATATATACAGTATCTATCTATTGTGCCACCTTAATGAATTGGTTTAATGATGCTATGATGGATTTCCAATGTTTATTCTAAATCATTAAAGATATTTTATAAAGTAAAATACTTGAGAAGGGGCTGTAACACTTTCTCTGCCACTAAGCCACTTGTTTTTCCTATGGTTAAACTCCGGCAGCAGGTGGGAGGAATACTCTATATATAACTCAATTCTAAGAACACGAACAGCAAATGATGAAACCCACCAAATTCTTTCATATGTTTAACAGGTCTTCCTTATAGTGCATTTTACTGTCATCCAGTGCTCTATAGCACATCGAACAAGGCTCAGTAATAGAACAATGATTTCCGATTGGTGGCCAGGAGTTGTCATTACTTAAGATAATAAATACTTCAAGTATGATGCTATTAATAAATAGTCAGCCCACCCTAAATTGATAGATGCTGGTGTACCAAATCTCCAAATCTTTTACTGAACTCTTTAGGTCACTTTCATACTAGAGGTCCGACCTGGTCCACCTGTCCTTTTTTTCAGGCAGACCCGATCGGACCCTCCATTCTCCTTTATGGGCAGTCGAATTGTGTTCATTTACACCTGGCTACCTTCGATCCAACCCAGCAAAATCAAAACGGATTCAGAATAATAGCCGCAAATTCCCACAGCTGCATTTTAAGATCTTGTGGAAAGCCTTCCCAGAAGATTGGAGGCCATTATAGCCACAAAGGAGGGCAACTTCATATTAATACCCATGGTTTTGGAATGGGATGTCCAATGAGGTCAAATAGTTGTCCATATTGGCCTGTGCTAAAGAAGACCTATAAAAGAACTCGCACTCTACAGACACATTTCAAAATCGTGAGGAAGTCCTTAATGGGAAAGTAGCCTCAAAGGGGAGTGGGGGGGCAACTCCATATTCATTAAAGTGTATGTGCAGCCAAATCCTCTCTATTTATCCTGGTGGCCATTGTCACCAAGACTGAAGATGATGGGAAAGAAATATAAGTAAGGTGTTCCAGTGACAACTGTCTAGGAAGGGATCTTCCCTTTGGAGAGATTTCATACCACTGATTGTTGTGTCTCCGAGAAAGAAGTGTAGGAAAACCTCAGTGGGATACAGTCTGCAAAACAAAAATCCACTGATAGGGTTTTAACCCTTCCCTACTCTATCCAAAACAAAATAAAAAGTTTGGGCTATACACACTCTATATCGCCTATATATTTAGAATGGAATGTTCAACAAGCTTATATTCTGTCGGTGTAATGGGTAGGTGTCCAGTCCACACAGCTTTGACCATTTGTATTGATAGGCAGTTTTGTAGATTGCTTTTTTTCTATTCTTCTTTTACATTTTAATAACCAGCCCAATATTTTTTCATATAAATTGTAAAATTTGTTCCATTCACTTATCACAAACTGATCTTCATTATCAAATGACGGTTCTCCCCCATCGCCCACACACAAATCTAAACTTTAAAGCTAGCTTGTAATGTGGAACACATGCAGCACACACCTGGGAAAATTTATGATTCATTTTCCACTGAAAATAAAAGATAGGACGCCTGTTTTGTTACTAATGTGCAGTTCGAGTTTCATGTAAAATTTCAGTTTTGCATGCGTGTGGTAGGAAATCCTATATTTGACAACAAATGATTATTCTGCTTTAAAGGAAACCTCTACCGAGAGGAGTACTTAGGCCATAATTGCTGATGTCTTTCTGAAAATGCTAGTTTCCTAGCTGCCTGGGGCTTCAGAGTTTGCTGAATCACTGATCCAGGACAAACATGCAGCAAGTCAAATCGTTGTCCACTCAGAAGTCCAGATCTTACTTTTTCCAGGACCGTGGAAAAAGTATTTAGTTAGGAGAATGATTGTCAACCAGGCAACATATAGGTTCAACAATGGCAGACAGTCTAGTAGAGTCTTAATTTGGGTTTTCTTTAAAGGAAATCTGTTATAATGCCGCGTACATACAATCAGAATTTCGGCCAGCAAAAGACCGATGAGAACTTTTCATCGGAAAATGCGACCGTGTGTAGGCTCCATCAGAATTTTGCTGTCCGAATTCCCGCCAGCAAAAATTTGAGAGCATGTTCTCAATTTTTCAGACGGAAAAGGTTTCTATCGGAAATTCCGATCCTCTGTAGCAATTCCAACGCGCAAAATTCCTACGCATGTTCGGAAATAATTTGACGCATGCTCGGAAGCATTGAACTTGATTTTTTCTCGGCTCGTCGTGTTGTACGTCACCGCGTTCTTGACGGTCAGAATTTGGTGTGGCCGTGTGTAGGCAAGACAGTATGAGCGGAATTCCATCGGAATTCCGTCGGAAAAACCATCAGAGCTTTTTCCGACGAGAATTCCGATCGTGTGTACGCGACATAAGAGTAACGAGGAAGCCGCCATCGCTGACCATTCCTACTGAAATTGTTTGTTCCCTGTCTGTCATGCTGATGCATTAGCTTCAGGTTTTCTTGAGTCATTGACCGGAAAACAAGTATAGAGATAAGACATTTTTTCAATCTTAGTCCACAGTGGTTGCAGCTACTGTTTTGATGCTTATTTTAAAGCTAACTTAAGCCACAAGATGTGACACCCAACATGCCTCAGGGGTTGTACATGTCCCCCTTCATCAGGGAAATGGCCTTTTATATGTGGCAGTGGCACAGCAGTCTAGTAAATCCACTAGATTCCAGATTTTAAAGGCAATTTTTCTGTTGAAGGGGGACATCTACAAAATGCATTTGCTGTTACATCTTTTGTCATCTTGATTAAGGACTTATAAACTTATATCTTTGGACAATGAAAATTGGTGTGGTGCTCTTTTTGTGCTCCTAGATCAGCCTTTCTCAACTTTTTTCCTCAGAAGAACACCTGAAATAATTTTCAGGACTTGGGGAACCCTTGCTAATACCAATTAACTAGGGATCAGTGGGAAAAAAATGCCTCTTATGTTGGTGGTCAGTGGAAAGAATGTATCCCTTGCAGTGGTGATCAGAATGAAACTCTTACAAATAGAGATTATTGGTGCCATGCTACTGACTATGCCAAGTGCTATTGGCCCTTGAACTTAGCAGGCACCATTAAATGTCTATCAGCCAATTATTACAGCTCAAGGAATCCCTAACAAACTCTGGAGGAATCCTTGTTGAAAGTGGCTGTTTTGGATTCTTCCTGAGCTGAAACCCCTGTTGTATGTGAACTGCCAGAGCCAGAGCATTATTAGCCATTTTCCTTGATAATGGACTAGAAACAACCAAATATCCAATGCCTCAAATATTCCTCAAATCAAATAGCACTGTAAAATAATTTTTTTACCAGTTGGTTTTGCCAGTAGGCAGACAAAAAAATTGTCTTCATACGAGGGTTCTTCAAAAAAGTTTTTGCACTTTTTAAAACTCTTTTTACTAAGAATTTGAAAAACAAATTACACTTATTATATTAAACTGCAAGGTCAGCCGGCTTGCCAGACAGAATAGTCACATGACACTCTCAGACACGACCAATTATTACTCCTCCCGCCCTCAACGTTTCCAATGAAAATATAAAAGTGCAAAAAACATTCTGAAGGCCCCTCGTATATACTTCACATTTAAAAGACAAAACGGGGATGGGTTAATCTGTATATTAACATGCCTCTGATTCCTGACAGATTTATATTACTTAAGAATTTCTACAACTGAGTCAGCGAGATCAATGGGGAGCTTACCCAGCAAAAGAGGATATTCAGCGATTCAGACGACTCTAGTCAACTCTCAAGCAAACATTGCTGGTAAGATAACTAAAGAAATCACTGGTAAAGTCTATTATATCTCTGCCATATCTATATATTCCATACCATACAGTTCTATATGAATATTACTTTTTAGGTATATCTTAGTTTAAAAAAAAAAAACCTGTGCTGACTGCTTTCTGAAAATGTTAGTTTCCTGGAAGTTATATTGATCCTCTGACTTCAATATGTTCTGAGTGACTATCCTGGTATGAGTGTGCAGATCACAAATGACAGGGGTTCTTACCTTCATAAATGTTCTGGGACAGTCCCATAAAGTATAAAGCCAGAGGGTCAACATGACATCTATCCAACTAGCATTTTCAGAGCAAGAGGTCAGCAATGGCAGCCTCAGAATTTTCTTTAAGAAGTCCTCCTGATTCTAATATTTTAGTCTTGTATAACACTGTTGGGCCTAATCACCTCTTCTATCTCTTGGGGTCTTCTCGTTGTATTTCCATGTCCTGCTGTGGTGAAGGAAAGAGGAACCTCTCATAATAATTGCATCTTTGGGATAGAGCAAGGAATGAATGTTGAGATGATGGTGGAATCCACCCAACCTATTTTTTGGAACCTATTTTTCCAATTGATAAAATAGGCCTAATAATTCCCATCTCCCATTCACAGAGGTGGGAAATCAAATGCGGTATCATTGGCTTTTTTATTCCTCAACTTTTTAATGATTGACTCATGTTTTCGAGTAGTCATAATGAAAGACGTTGGTTCAATATGCAAATTGGGTAGAAGATGGTAATATTTGCCCGTAGTTTTTGTATCAAGATTTGCATAAGAAAACCTATTCGTCTACAAAAGGAATATGTTTCAAAGTGATGGAGAATGAGGCAGCTATGCATTGTTAAATTAAAAATAGAGCACACCAATGTAATTATTATTATTATAGGGTTCACCTTAAATATACTTCTTAAAGGCACAGTGAGGTTGATTTACTAAAATCTGGTGCAGCTGTGCATGGTAGCCAATCAGCTTCTAACTTCAGCTTGTTCAGTTAGGCCTCCTTCACACAGGGCGGATCAGTGCTGATCTGCCCAGTGGATATCCGCTTGCTCAGCGGGGATCGCTGGAGTGATCTCCGCTGAGCAGGAAGATGACAGGTCCGTCTCTGCACACTGCGCAGGGACGGACCTGTCAGAGCGCTGCTCTCCCCTATGTGAGATCGGGTGACGACATGTCACCACTGACATCAGACGCTCCATAGACCTCTATGGAGCATCCGTTCAGGTCCGCCTGAAAAACTGACAGGCGGATCTGAACGGATCGGCCGTGTGAAAGAGGCCCTAAGCTTTGACAAAAACCTGGAAGCTGATTACTTTTGCAGAGCTGCACAAGATTTTGCACTCTCCAGTTTAATTAAATCAACCACATTGTCACTTTTCTAGTTCAAGGGGAGACAACAGTGTCTGCTGATACCCCCCACCATTCCTATTAAAGCATTTTTGCCCCCCTCCCCACGGCAGGAGTCCACCAGGGTAAGCTACAGTGTCAGATAGTGTCAGAGCTTACCTAGGCGATTCAGTTCGCATAGGTAGCTTCTATACAAGTCATTCATTCATTCATTCATTCATTCATTCATTCATAGGTTGATGAGGTCACCCCCCCCCTCCTCATATTACAGTGTTAGGGCCAGGAGATTAGTCCCTCAGGCTTGAGCACTGTCATATGGGAGAGGTCACATGCGCCCCCTAACCTTGGAGGTTCAACTCCGTAAGAGCAATGGATAAGCTACTGAGGTAGCAGGGAACACGCAAGGGAGCAGCATGTCCCTTTATTAGCACATAAGCACTGCAGCACTGACTGCTGTGTCTTCATCTCCCAATCTGAGCTCTACTGTACAGGGGATTGCAAACAGCTGCTACTAAGTCATATTCAGGTTCTTGTATTGATAGCCTTAATTTTCACTTGGTTGCTTTCCGATTTGGGGGTCTGGGTGAAGAGAGAAGAGTTTCCACTACAGCTCTGAACCTTCTCTTCTCATACTAACCCAACCAATGCTTTTTACTTTTTTTTTTTTTTAAAGCGTAGTGAAGCGTTTTAATCTATCTAGGGGTTTTATTGCTGTTTTCTGCTGGGAAGAAAGGGCAAGTCTGTTCAATAATGTTGTGGTGGAGGAAGGTGGAAAGATAGTGCTGGGCTCATTGGGTTATCTTACTGGTTTTGTTATCTTAGGCCTGGTTCACACCTTATGTACCTTATTCCAGGTGCATTTTGCATTTTTCAATAAACGTTTTTGATCCATTGAAGTCTGTGGAACCAAAAAACTGAAAAAAGTTCCTGGCCCTTTCCATAAAATGCACAGATGTGAAGGTGACCCATATGAAACCATGTTAAATGGACTGTAGTGTGTTTCTGCAAAACTGAAAACGCACTAAAAAAATGCATAGGTGTGAACCAGGCCTTATGGTTTTGATGTTGCTGTAAATGATCTGGTTCCTGGGCAGTCAGCTTCTACACCCCAGAGGATCCCCACAGTCTCCTTGGCTTGTAGTGTAAAGTAACAAGAATTGAAACACAAGTGCTACACCACTGCTAAGAAGTCCAGATACAACTTTATTCTATTAAAAGTCAGGGGTACAATCCAAAAATAGTAGCCAATGCATTTCTAGGGTCCAATCGCCCCCTTCTCCAGGGCTTGACTGGCAACAATATGAACAAGCCAGTAGTGAACTGGACCTACAATGGTATTTTTTCCAAGGTGAAATACAAGCACAGGCCTCATCAGCAGCTTGTTTGGCCTGTGCTTGTATTTCACATTGGAAAAAATACCATTGTAGGTCCAGTTCACTACTGGCTTGTTCACATTGTTGCCAGTCAAGCCCTGGAGAAGGTGCTTGGACCCCTGAAACATGTTGGCTACTTTTTTGGATTGTACCCCTGACATTTAATGGAATAGTGTTGTATCTGGGCCTCTTATCAGTGGTGTGGCACTTCAATTTCAATTCTCTCAACATTAAGATGGGGAAGGGTTAATCATCCTAAGGTTTGTATTAATGTCTGTGTTCCTTGTTTTTTATATTGTATTTATCTTTGTTTTTTGGTTGAGCTTGATAGCCATGTGTTTTTTAGCTTGAATATTTAACTTGCCAGTTACTGTATAAGTGAAAGTTGGAGGAATAAACAGCTATACTGCCTTACTCCTCACTCTCCTGGCAACTGGAGCTCTCCTCTTCTGATGTGGGCAGGCTCTCCATGTCCTCATGTATATTGAAGGACTTCTAGTCCTGTGCTGTATTTGATGATGTTGGAACCTGTGACCAGTGGGGTAGTCAAGGGAAGACTTTGGGTTTGGGGGACTTTGTAGAGTGTGGGTGAAGGATTAATGTAGTTACAGCACTGCTTATTCCTCTACCTCTAGACAAAATGAGAATTTATTGCTTGCAGTGGAACAATTTTTCACTCTGGTGTGAATACGCTCTTAGCAGCACTTGCGTTGGTGTTAAAAGCTCTACACTGAGAACTAATAGTGCCCAGTGTTCAATAAAACAAAGATTCTAACCCTTCAAAATTGCTTTCAAGACTCAAAAAAAGTTTTGTCTAGAGTCAAGCTTTAACTCCTTATTTTAGTATAGAGACTAGAGAGACATTGCATAATTTGTTGTCAAAATTAGTTTCTGTACATTTTGTACGTCACAACTTTAGCAAGTACTGTGCAAATGATGTTTACTTGTTTTTCAGTAGCGGACAAGTGCATATTTGTGGCTTTGTACAACTTTCCAGCCGGTGGTCAAAGCGATTTAAGCGTTCGACTTGGCGAGCAGCTCAACGTTCTCTCAGAGTGAGTGACCTCAAATGTTCTTGTTTTTTCCTGACCAGCCTGGATGAGGTGCAATCAGAAAACAAGTTTTATCACCTAGGCACAGCTTAAGTAAACAACCTCCTATTTTTTTTAGCAAAAGTACATCAGTTTGTTTTTCTTCTGAAGCCAGACAATGATATTGCAAAATGATATTCTATAGAGTCAGATTTTAAATTAGCAGTACACACAGATCTTTTTTTGATTTAGCAGATGAACCGATCTTTGCAAGTTAGATAAAAGATTGCAGATCGTTAAATTCAGGAGTTCCTAACTTTTATTTTTTTATACAATTACAAACCCCAATCGAATTGTGCAATATGTCACCATACCCCGTTCAGCAGACTGTCAAAGTCATCATCACCACTTCTATTAGGGTACCTGTATAACTTTAAAATAATGTCAATAGTTTGGTTTTACTTAACGTATGGGTACTTAGGAACAGAACAACTGAAAAAAAAATCATAGTTTATCTTATTTATATAAAAAGAGCAAATCACAAATACACAAGTTGGCTATGGCTAGAGAGATTTTCACTGTGGCTTTTGGGCAATCAAGCATGAAACTGAAGTACAGATGCTAACAATGTTCTTCAACCATACCAACATATCAACTGGTTATACTGTGAAGAGGGAAGATGTCCATAGTGAGCTGATCACTGATTAGTTATTAGCCTCATGAACTCAATCCATATTATGTAATAATTTAGTTTAATAACATTTCGTAAAATTCTTCATCCATTCTTATATCCCAATCATTCGGATCCCACACCCCATGGGGCTTTGGATACCCCTCGACTACATCATCAAAAGATGCAGTCCCCTCCACAATCTCTATGCTCCAGGGTTCATGAAGCTAGGACAAAACAGCCATGCCCAATACACTATGGACTCAAGTCTGTTCCTGTCCTTTTAGGTACCTCTTTACTAACGTCTGTGACAAATCTCCTTTAATATTTCTAATGTTCTTCTTGGCAACCACAGTGCTCGTATTGGAGTTCTTAGGCAGTGAAACCTGAAGAGTTATTGTAGAAAACACTAAAGCTGGCCATACATATGCACATATATAAGCAGGTAATCATCAGAAACTAAACAATCCCACAGGTTTGAGCGACCACCAGATTTCGGTCAATTGAGAAGTCAAAAGTGGGCAATCGCTGACAGCTTTAATACAGTCTATAGAAAAATGCTAAATGAAATAGAAAAAAATGACTGCACTTTTCTCAAAAACTATCATGTTTTTCTTCTGTGTCCAACCAAGAAAATTTTGATCCCGTCTCCTTATAGTGGATTGAGACCACAAATTTATGTCTTCAATCACTTTGTGATTTCAAGAAAGGTTTAATCAAACTGCTAGGTGTGTGGCCAGCCTAAGTTACAGAGCAGACATTTTTAAAAAGTCGAAAGTATAACCCCTTAGGCAACAGTTCTCATTGCAATGGTTATTTCAAATGTCTGGGTAATTTGGCTAGAAAAAAGAGAGTCTATTGCCTAGAAAGTTGGTAATTTTACCTAACTGGCTTTCTGAACCAGCTTTGTCAAAATCATTGACTTTTTCTCTTTAGCTGCAGGAAATATGGACAGTCTGGTGATATATTTATGTTATTTTGGTTAACTTTTTACAATAAATTAATACTTTACTTCAATGGCATTGTTTTCCAGGGATGGAGAATGGTGGAAAGTGATGTCTGTTACAAGTGGAAGAGAGTGCTACATGCCTAGGGATTATGTTGCTAAAGTATATAACAGGTAAGTTTGTAGTTAAGAAATGCTTGCATTTTAAAAAATAATTCTGGTTTAATTTAAAAAAGAAGAATTCATTCAACAAAGATCATTGAAAGCACTATTTATAAGCAGTTCATACTTTCCAGTATCCAGCACCATCGTAAACCTTGTCCATGTTCACCATTTGCACTAACTCTGATTGATTGTCAGTATTGATCATGGAGGAGCAGAACTGTATATGTAAAAACTACATTTTAAAGCTTTAAACTTCATAAGATATTTTCATCAAGTTGAGCTATTTTTCATCTATATAAAAATTATTTCCTTTAAATGTGACTGCCGATAAAAAGGGAATAGAAGATTACCACATCCACATTTGTTTTGTGCAGACATCTAATGAGTACCATGTCCAATGCAGGGAAAAGAATAATATCTAACCACGAGTTCCTTATTATTTAAGGTGGCTTTTCAAAGGTATAAATCGTGAAAAAGCAGAAGAGTTGCTCTTGATGAGCAGCAACAGAACTGGTTCCTTCTTGATCCGAGAAAGTGAAACCAGAAGAGGTAAATCCTTTATCATTTTGTTCTTCCTCTTAAAAACATTTCAACTTGAAAAGTATGACATATAAAAATAGCATATTTAATATAAGTCTCAGAAATGCTTATTTTTTACAGGGTAATAATGAGTTGCTGTTTATTGTTTATTGCTGTAGTTGTGGGTGTAGTTTGTGAAATTGGGTACGGTAATGGGTGCAGTGCAAGTCCCTCACCCCAACACATTATTTAACATTGTTATGACAGAGGAAACTCAAAATATCATAAAACAAGATATTTTCAGAGATCAATTTACACTTTTACAGCAGCTCACTTCATTTTTGGGTATTTGTGGTATCCAGAGACTCGATGGTGTCAAAGAAACTGTAGAAATAAGAAAGAGTGTTATTAAATTAAAAAAAAGCAAGAATCCAGTAAAAAAAGCTATAAATAAAGGTGGTGGAACAACCCACCAAAAAGTTCAGATCTTGGCTTTATAGAATAAATGTGCACTTTGTAAATTTAGTAGGTCTGCAAAGGTGGTATAAAGGAATATTTATTTTCATATGCAAATACATTCCTTGCAAAATGTTTTAATTAAATGTAAATTCTGTTTAAATGGTATCTAAACCCAAAATGTATATGGTAATATACTGTATTACAGCATACCAAACCTTAGATGTGGTGGTTGCAGTGTTTTTTATTTTTTTGCTTAATTTTGACCTGAGAAATCTGCCAATTACACACTCTGTCCTTGTTGCTCTGTATTCATAGAGGAACAGCATTTTTACTAGGCTGCTGTCCTGACTTTGACTACAAACACCTCCCCATTCCTCATATCCATTAAATATAGAGATGTTGCTTTATCATTCACAAGTATAGATAATAAAGCTGGCAATGGTGCTTGAGATTTCAGTTCCCAGGGAATGGGTGGTAACAAAGACACAATGTACAACAAAATAAAATACATGACTAATATAGCCACCACATGTAAGAACCAGTAAGATGCAATATATTACATTTTTGTTCTTGGGTTTGGGTTTAGTCAAACTTTAAAGCAGTATTAAACCAAAAGCAAACATTTATTATATTGCAGCTTACCAATTCTTAGATATGATGGCTGCATTAGTTGTCTTTTTTAGGCTCTCTTTATTTTTTTTTTCACCTGGTGATCCAACCAGTAAGTCTGCTGTTTTTCAACTGAAAAGCTCTCTTCGTTAATAAATGAAAGTCCTTTATGAAGGTGATGTTTTCAAAATGGGGTTTCCTAATTTCAGGAACACATTATATATAGAATTCATTTTTCTTTTTCTTTTTTCTACATTTATTTTCATCTGATGATTCTGCCAGTAACAAACTTTTAGTCCTAGGATCAGAGCTGCTGTTAGAAATCATGGGGCCCTATACAGCCTACCTGGCAGGCCCCCCTAGAATATATCAAAACAAAAATTTTCACCAAAAATATACTAAATTCAGTCTTAGTGGACACAAAGACACAAGAGAAGCTGTGTGAATTAGCCCTTTTTTTTATTGTGATCTACATTTTTGAAAAAAACATTTTATAATTTAAAAAACAAAATTTAAAAGTTTTAAAATTATTCTATTTTACAATTTTTAAAAATAATTTTTTTCACTATTTATTATTTTTTTACGGGACAGGGAAGCCAGAAGCTTCCGTAGGGGGGGTGGGGGCTGATTCCCTCTGCTGTTCGGGCCCCCCTGTCTGCCTGGGCCCCCTAACAACGGCCCTGCCTAGGATGACAACACTCATTCGCCCCCATTCGTATGAGGGCAACAGAAAAAGGATAGGACTACAGGGATCTGCCACTCTCCCCTTGTCTATAAGATAGAGGGGTGTGGTTCTATAGTCAGCAGAGATAGCGGAGGGCAAAGCAATTGATGACAGAGATGGTAGAGAACACATCAACAGCTCACAAGATTTCTGATAGGATCAACAGGTATTTTTCAAAAGGTTTTCATGGTATATTTACCAGACCAAAAGGAATCACATAAGCGTAGTTTGTAGTTAGGGTTGGCACACTCTTTCAAGTGTAGTTATATGAAAACTTGGCCCTGCCAAAAAAGCTGGGCATACAGAATTCGATTGTTTTCGGAATGCTCATTAGATTTTTTGATGGTTGGTGAGGTACAATTAGCATTTTTTTTGGCATGGTTTTTGACCGTAGTGATGAGAAAATATGCGTCGCTTTAACTGACAATTGCGTGGTCGTGCGACGTGGCTCCCAAACAAAATTGGTGTCCTTTTTTTCCCACAAATAGAGCTCTTTTGGTGGTATTTGATCACCTCCTGAGGTTTTTATTTTTTGCGCTATAAACAAAAATAGAGCGACAATTTTGAAAAAAAATGCAATATTTTTTACTTTTTGCTATAATAAATATCCCCAAAAAATATATAAAAAAAACATTTTTTTCCCTCAGTTTAGGCCGATACGTATTCTTCTACATATTTTTGGTAAAAAAAATTGCAATTAGCGATTATTGATTGGTTTGCGCAAAAGTTATAGCGTTTACAAAATAGGGGATAGTTTTATAGCATTTTTATTATTTATTTTTTTTTTACTAGTAATGGCAGCGATTTTTATTGTCACTGCGACATTATGGCGGAAACATCAGACTTTTTGACACATTTTTGGGACCATTGTCATTTATACAGCAATCAGTGCTATTTAAATGCACTGATTCCTGTGTAAATGACACTGGCAGTGAAGGGGTTAACCACTAGGGGCGGGGAGGGGTTAAGTGTGTGTGTTTTTTTTTAATGTAGGGGGGTGTGGCTTGGCGTCTGATGTCACTGATCAGCTTTCCCTATGACAGGGAACAGCCGATCAGTGACAGCGTCACTAGGAAGCACGGGGAGAGGTTTGTTTACACTTACCTCTCCCCGTTACTCAGCTCTGTGACCCGATCGCGGGACACCAGCAGCGATCGGGTCAGTTGGTGCCGCGGTCACGGAGCTCGGGACCGGGTCGCGAGCGCCCAGCCGTGCCATTCTGCCGACGTATATCGGCGTGAGGCGGTCCTTAAGCGGGTTAATGGGGAAATTTGAGGGGTAGAAGATTTGTGCTAGGAGGGATGACTTTTTTGGGGGAGGGGCATTTGTTTTGGGGGGATTTGGGGATGGGGGCAAATATTTGTGCTGGGAGGGGGGATTTGGAGTGGGGGGGTGGCTATGTACTCAGGAGGGGAAATTTGAGGGGTAGAGGATTTGTGCTAGGAGGGATGACTTTTTTGGGGACGGGCATTTGTGTTGGGGCACTTGGGGATGGGGGCAAATATTTGTGCTGGGGGGGGGGATTTGGAGTGGGGGGATGGCTATGTACTCAGGAGGGGAAATTTGAGGGGGGAGGATTTGTGCTAAGAGGGATGACTTTTTTGGGTTGGGGGGACTTGGGGATGGGGGGTAAATATTTGTGCTGGGGGGGGGATTTGTACTGGGGGAATTTATGCTTAGAGGGTAAACATGCAGATTAGTGCTACATTTTTTGAGGGGAGGGGGGCGATTTTTGCTGACACATAATTCTTCTACATCTTGAGGGGGGCGCAGTTTAATATGTTCCCCCTGGGCCTTAAATGACTTTGTCCCAGTACTGTAGCCACTCTAAAATAGCAAGTGCATTTCTGGCCAGATCACTGGGTGAAAAGAAAGGTGAAGAAAAATATGAAGGCAGCCACCACACCTAGGCACTGGTAAACTACAGTATAATACATTTTTATTCTCACGCTTAGATACGGGTCTTCTGCAAAAGTGTGCAGATTCTCAGTTCAGCGCTTACAATTATTACTTCTACAGCTGCACACTCCTACTCAGATACACTTTTTCTGTTTTCTTTTTTTTTTTTAAGTACATTCATTAAAATGCTTTATGTGTCAAAGACCAAACCTACCTTCGAGACCCCACACACCCACACAGTGGTATATCGTATCAGACCAACGTTTTCAAGGCAGAGTTTTGTGTGTTAACAAGTCTTAGCTGAAGAAAGTAGTAACTATGTCTTTTCTAAAAAAAAAAAAACATATTTTACTTAGTATACAAAGACACAATCATTTTTATGTTTCTTACTATGAGGGTTATTTACAAAAGGCAAATCCTCTTTGCACTGAAAGTGCACTTGGAAGTGCAGTTGCTCTAAATCTAAGGGGTAGATCTGAAATGAGTGGAAGCTCTGCTGATTTTATCATCCAATCATGTGCAAGCTTAAATGCTGTTTTTTATTTTCCTTGCATGTCCCCCTCGGATCTACAGCGACTTTACTTCCAAGTGCACTTGCAGTGCAAAGTGGATTTTACTTTAGTAAATAACCCCCAATATTTATTAGAAAACATACAGTATAAGGTCCTGCACCATTTTGGTGTGAATGCGATGCAAATTTAGCCATACAATCTGTATGGCTGAATTCACATCGCACAGAAATCACATGTGATGTGCACAGCAGTGCGGTGCGAATCACATGCTATGTGTGACATCTCACCAGTGTGAACCCAGCCCCATGCACATGAGACGCAGATGCAAACTCTGCTGAACGCATGTTTTAAAAAGCAGAAACCTGCGTTTAAAAACGCGCGTTTTGCCGCGTTTTCATGCCGCGTTTAGCCGCGTTTGCGTCTATAATCGTTTGTAAAGATAACATCATATAGACCCTCCCCAAGCTCAGAAAACATGTATTATTAACTATTTCTGCCATTTTGATCAGAGTGAGCAGCAGCAGAGAGAGCAGTTGTACTCTTGCATTTGTCTCTTTCTGTGTTTTTTTTCTTTGGAAATGGATCCCATATTGAATACATGTCAGGAAATGCTCCTGATGTTGCTCTTGATGAGGCAGAAACGTTGTCGCAAATTGCGTGAGAGGTCCAGAGTCAGAGCTTGTCAATATTGGACCCATCCGTTGATGGCACAGCGAATGTCCGTTGGATATTTCACAAACATGTATGCATTAGTGAGTATATATGCTCTATAAACTAAACTAATTACGACATTTTAACCACTTGCGGACAGGCGCACGACGATGTACGTCGACAGAATGGCACGGACAGGCATAAGGGCGTACAGGTATGTCCCCTTTAAGATGCCGCCGTGCCATCGGACGCGCGCTCGCGCCGGTCGGGACCCCCGTGAGGCCGGTCGCGGGTCCCGCAGACTCGATCGCTGCGGGGATACCCGCGATCGTCTCACGGGAAGGCTGAACGGGGAGATGCGGAAATAAACAGCATATCCCCGTTCTGCCTAGCAATAGTGACGCCGATCTCTGCTACCTGTGATTGGAGCAGAGATCAGCATTCACTAGCTGACAGCCACGCCCCCCCCCCCACAGTAAGAAACACACCCCTAGGCACACTTAACCCCTACACTGCTAGTGTAATTTACACAAGAATCAATGCATTTAAATAGCATTGATTGCTGTATAAATGACAATGGTCCCAGAAATGTGTCAAAAATGTCCGATGTGTCCGCCATAATTCGCAGTCACAATAAAAATTGCCATTTGCCGCCATTACTAATAAAAAAATAAATTATTAATAAAAATGGTATAAAACTATCCCCTATCTTGTAAACGCTATAACTTCGCAAACCAATCAATAATCGCTTATTGTGACCAAAAATATGTAGAAGAATACTCGGCCTAAACTGAGGAAAACAATGTTTTTTTATATTTTTTTGGGGGATATTTATTATAGCAAAAAATAAAAAAGAATGCGTTTTTTTTTTAAAATGTCGCTCTTTTTTGTTTATAGCACAAAAAATAAAAACCGCAGGGGCGATCAAATACCACCACTCTATTTGTGGGGAAAAAAGGACACCAATTTTGTTTGGGAGCCACGTCGCACGACTGCACAATTGTCAGTTAAAGCGACGCAGTGCCGAATCGCAAAAAGAGGCCTGGTCCTTTGGCTGCAAATTGGTCCGGGGCTGAAAGTGGTTAAACCATCATATTTCTGAGTTTTCTGGTCCAAAAAATTGGGTTCCTTTAAAAAGGCTTATAAACGCAAATGCGGCTAAACGCGGGTGCCGCGTTTATCCGCGTTTTGCATCTGAAACGTGGAAAAGCAAAGTGTCTGAACGCATTTTTTTGCTTCTGGAAAAACGAGGTTAAACGCAACTGCATAAAAACGGGAAAAAACTAGACTGTGTACATGGACACATAGGATAACATTGAGTTCAGGGGCAGTTGAAAAAAGTGTCCAACTGCCTCTGAACGCGCGTTTAACAGCGTCTCGTGTGCATGGGGCCTAATAAGGTCAATGATAACTACAGTGCTGCCACTGGATTTAGCTTATACTTGTCCTGGGTCATTGTCTCAGAAGTAAAAAAAACACAGACAGCTAGCATTTTTTTTAAGGAATACACAGGTTAAAGCTAGTTATGGGATGCCTGTAGGTGCATTTGATTGTGTATTAAACAGTGAAAAAAAAAAAATTATTAGTTAATAATAATAGTTAATTTTTTACCGTTCTGTACATATCTGACTTGGATATGACAAAGGGTCTAAAAGCTACACTTTATACAGAACATCTCGCACTTGTCGTCTGCCCTCAGGAAGTCCTCACACCTGTCACACAATATGTGGTGCGAGTTGTGGAAATGATGCATTGCAGGCATTTGTAACAGGAAACCAAATAGCCTGGTGTATATACACAGGTGCTGTGTAGTCTTGTCTCAGTATTGCCGACTCTTTCTGCTGGCCCTTTGTTGTATATCACTGGATATTATCCCAACTAACTGCTACAGAATATTGATTCACCTACCTCAGAATTGTACTATAGACAAGGCAACAGAAGGAAGCACCACCTAAGTGCAATAAATTTAGTTTAATGACACAACAGGTAATGCACTTACAGGAAGGAGATTTAAAAACAGGCTCATCTTTGTGCTGGTGGCACGTGGTGCAGTCCGGTCTGGTCCCTAGTCCATCCTATTCCACAGGACGGCAGTGATAGGAGACGAGGTATTAAACCTTGTTGTTTTCCTCTGGTTCCTCTTCCTGTGAAGTCGTCACCTGCGTTCCACCTGTGTTCCACGTCGAACTTGGCAAACTTCTTGGAGGCCGCAGGAAAAGGACTGAACACCTCGTCTCCCGTCACTGCATTCCTGTGGAATAGGATGGACAACCGGACTGCACCACGTGCCACCAGCACGAAGATGAGCCTGTTTTTAATCTCCTTCCTGTAAGTGCATTACCTGTTGTGTCATTAAACCAAACTAAATTTATTGCACTTAGGTGGCGCTTCCTTTTGTTCCCTTGTCTTTCTTATACAGAGCTGGCTTCTCTCTTAGGACCACCATCCCTTTTTACTTTGTTCTAGGCTCCATGTATGGACTAATGAACTGTGACTGAGCTCGCTTTGGACATTATCTGCCACATAGATAGGGGTACATGTATCTTTGCGCTCACAGTTTTACTTTTCCAGAATTGTACTATAAATTGGGGAGATTTACTAAAACCGGAGAGTGCAAAATCTGCTGCAGCTGTTCAGAGAAACCAGCTTCCAGATTTTATTGTCAAAGCTTAAAGTGGTTGTAAAGCCTCAAGGTTTTATACCTTAATGCATTAAGGTGAAAAACCTTCTTCTGTGCTGCAGCTGCCCCCAGACCCCCCCCCCCCTTTTTTCTTACCTGAGTCTCGATCTGATCCAGCAATGTGCATGAGTGCAGCTGCTCCAGCCGCTATCGCTCTTCTCATTGGACAGATTGATAGCAGTAGGAGCCATTGGCTCCTGCTGCTGTCAATAAAATCCAGTGACACATGACTGGGGGGGGGGGCGAGTCCTGCTGTCTGTGTCAATGGATGCAGCAGCGGAAATTGTGAACCTGCCTGCATGGGCACCCGATAAAGGGTAGAAGCCAGAAGTTAACAAAACTTGCACAGAGCAGGTTCATATAACATGTTTGTTATTTTTATTTAAAAAAAATTAGGGTTTATAAGCCCTTTCACCACTTCAATACCAGGCACTTACTCCCCTTCCTGCCCAGGACAATTTTCAACTTTCGGCACTGTCACACTTTGAATGACAATTACACGGTCATGCATCATTGTACCCAAACTAAATTTTTATCCTATGTTTAAACCTGATAGGACAGCTAGTAAAATTATAATTATTATTGCCACTGCAAGTATAATATCTATAGATAGTGCTGGCCCCTTGTAGTGTGCCGCCTATGCTAACAGCTCTCCTGCTGCCCGTCCTTCATTTAGGCCAGGGTTTCGCAACCCTAGGGTTCCTCCAGAGGGTGCCAGGGGTTCCTTGGGCAATGAGCAATTTTTTGCCTCTCAGATAAGTTCCCACTGACACCATTGATCTTTTTAGCTCTCTGTAAGGTGGTAATTCTTCCCAATGACCACACATGTAAGGAGCATTCCTCCCACTGACCACTACATTAATGCACCCTGAGTTGTAGATATAACAATTTGTAGCAGGGGTTCCCTAAGACTGTAAAGTTATTTCAATGGTTCCTCTATGTTTAAAAGGGTAAGAAAGGCTAATTTTGGCAGAGGCTTCCGTGCTTAGCATGGTCAGTTTACAACCAGGAAGAAGGAGAACTGGCAGGATCAACCCGTAATCAGATGCAAAAATAAAACAAAAAATGTGACATTATTAAATTAAAATACACAATTTTAACATTTAAAGAGACACATTGTTAAATTGTAATATTAAAGTAATAAACACAAAATGTAATTCTTTGAAAGGTCTAGTCATCAGACCGAAATGAAGCAGATAAGAGAAGTTCATTGTTAGGATTTTCATAGCCTTTAAGTTTTGTTGGTAAACCCTTCAGCTTTTTAAACAATGTAATAACCTGATGTTATTTCTAAGCACTTGATGTGCAGGTTACATGTTCTCTTTTTTTTAAGTTGGTTAATCAATTACACTGTTCATTGCATGTTTTGAAATACTGTCCCTAATTTACTAAAACACTTCTAGTGTTGAACATACCTTCTACGTCAATTTTGTACATTTAATCTTTTGGTTTCCCCTATAGGATGTTACAGTCTGTCAGTTAGAAGATCCAATCAAGTTACTCGAGATTCCATCAAACATTATCGTATCAATCAACTAGAGAATGGGTGGCTGTATATATCTCCTCGTCTAACATTCCCTACTCTTCAGGACATGGTGGACTACTATTCTGGTAAGATTTGGCTGAAGATTGAAAAGAGAGCATTGTGCATTGCTTATGGGTTTATTTATGAATGTTTTTACACAAGATTAACCCAACTTTCACACAAGATTCATCACCATTATTATTATTATTATTATTATTATTATTATACATGACCAGTGTAGTTAAGAGGTACCCAACCTGCCTCTTACTGCTATACAACTTGTACTCCAACATCCCCATTTCTTACCCTTCTAAAATGATGAGACCACTCCTTAATTTTGGAGTATAAATGGCCATAGCAGCCTATTTATTATTCACACCATATAAATAACTCCAATATAAATATATACCAAAATATCACATCCGTAACAACTTGTTTAACTCCAGTCTGTTGGTCTTTGACGGCACCTCCGAACTCCAACACATATTCCACCAATACACTGCGGGACAACCCCCTTCCCGCAGTGCAACCATTACAGTATTCCAGCTAACCTTTCGCTTGAATACACGGGAGGGGCACATACTACCGATGAGCCCCCCACCCCTTTCCATCACATATGTTTACTGCCACCGTCAAAGACCAACAAAACACCGCCAATCCACAGCTGCCATGACGACCATCTGCCATGCTCCTGAAAGAAAGAAAACGCATAAACCAACAACACAGACAATATATAGGGCGGGTGCGAAAAACTGCCTCCTCCTTTCTTTCTCCACAACTTTCTGTTACCCAGCCCAGCCCACCTCCTCCTTATATAGTACCACTCCCCCCTGGACTTTACTCTCTGTCCCCTCCCCTCTTAGCTCTTCATATTAACTCATGCATTGTCTCCCCTTAACACACTGTCATGCCTGGCCCTGCACTACTTTTTCTTTCTGTCTTTTCCGTTCCGGGCCTCACTGGATTTATATAGTGCCAACAGTTTGTGCAGCTCTTTACAACATGAGGGCAGACAGTATAATTACAATACAATTCAATACAGGAGGAATCAGAGGGCCCTGCTCATTAGAGCTTACAATTTAGGAGGGAGGGTCAAGTGATACAAAAGGTAATAACTGTGGGGGATGATCTGATGAAGAAAATTAAAGTACAGTTGTTAGGTGGGGGCCGGATAGGTTTCTCTGAAGAGAAACGTTTTCAGGGATCGCCTAAAAGTGGATAGGTTTGAAGATAGTCTGACAGATTGGGGTAGGGAATTCCAGAGGGTAGGAGAGGCCCGGGAGAATTCCGGAAGGCGAGTATGGGAGGAGGTGATGAGGGAGCTAGAGAGCGGGAGGTCTTGGGAGGAACGAAGAGGATGATTAGGTTGGTATTTTGAGACTAGGTTAGTGATGTAGCTGGGGGCTAAATTGTAACTCTTACAATCCACTTTTTGCTACAGGTAAGCCTATAATAAGGCTTACCTGTAGCTACCCCGGAAATCTCCTAAACCTGCACAACGTCATTGGCACATGCGCACTGAAGCAATGGCACGTGCGTGCCATTTGCTTCAGTGTGCGTTACCAGTGGCCCCAGAGTGCAAGCGCGGGAGTGACGTCATTGCGACTTCGGCCAATCACAGCGCCGGAGCCGCAATACCTGGAAGTAACTCCGGGGATAGATGACGCATACTATGCATACTAGCTCATTATGCCTTTGTCGTGCAGGTCTTTTTTTTTTCAACCATTTTAAATTAAACCATCATCGTGCTTTCCATCTTGATTAAAATAAAACTTTATTAAAAGAACAAAACTATACTCGCATAGATTAGTGCACTATTAGACCAGTGCACAACAGTAATGCTGGCCATAGATGGATCGAATCTTGGCACATTCAGCAGGGACCACCCAAAATTTGATCCATCTATGGGCAGACTGGTTGTACGGAAGTCGATCGATGGATCGACTTCCGTATAACCAGCATGTCGGATTTTTTTGTATGCAGTTATTGCCAGAGGCACCAGCAATAACCGCCAGCAGTAATCATTGTTCTGCCAGCAGAACACAAACGCGTTTGGGGGGGGGGAGGGGATATTCCCCCATGGACACTGTCTGCGTTGATGGGGAAATCAAGTGGAAAATGTTATCATCTACAGTATGGCTTGCTTAAGACCACTTTGAAAATATGTACACATTGCTCCCTTAAAGATAGATCGGAATGATCTTACCAGGAAGCTGCTCATCCCCTTCCAGGTTTGTGAGATGATGTCACAGGCTCTGCCTGGTTTGATCTACCACAACCTTGGAATTATCAGTTTTGGGAGTGGGCCTTCACTGTTTTAGTCCAGTTTTGTTGAGAAAAAAACAGGTGAACTTTAGATTACAGGTGTTTTTGCAAACATTATTGCAGATTCTTACATTTTTTTGCTCTGAATTAACCAATTGCCAACCACCCTTTAGCAGTCTTAGCCCCCGTACACACGGTTGGACATTCCGATCACCAAATCCGTTGGATAATTTCCAATGGATTTTGTCCGAAACTGGTGTTGCATACACACGGTCGGACAAAGTTGTCAGAAAATCTGATCATTGCAAACGAGGTGACGTACAAAACGTACAACGGGACTACGTAGAGGGCAGTAGCCAATATCTTTCGCCTCCAAATTTCTTCTGAGCATGCGTGGCACTTTGTGCGTCGCAATTCTCTACACACTATCGGAAAAAGTCTGATCGGATTTTGTTGTGGGAAAATTTTACATCCTGCTCTCAAATTGTTTTAGTCGGAAATTCCGACGGAAAAAGTCCGCTAGAGCCCACACATGATCGGATTTTCCAACAACATAATCCGATCTGTTTTCTCCATCGGAATATCTGACCGTGTGTACGGGGCATTGCTCCTACAGGGCGGCCATGCTGTGCAGGATCATGTATATAGACATACATGATCCTGCACTTTTGGGTATCGGGAGTGAGTGCGCTTTCCTCCTAAGCAGGAATTGACCACTAAAGTGGTACCAAAAAAATCTTCAAAAAGTAAATTCCTGCAGGGAGGGCCCGTAATTTGACTTGAGCCAATCACATGACCAAGAAGTTAAGTTTCTGAGAATGATTTCTTCACAAACGGGGTATATCAGATTGCTATCCCTGAAAGGAAGCACCATAAATAAAATTCTTTGGGGGGGGGGGGGGGTATTTTAATGGCTGCAGTTACATGGAAAGTGTAACAAACGTGTAACAAACGTGTACATCTAACATTGTATACTATATCGATTTTCCTTTAAGTAGAAGCATTATGTTGAATTTGTTTTGCTTTTATTTGATCTTTTTATAGAAATGACAGACGGTATTTGCTGCGTCTTAAAGGATCCATGTATCGTACAAGGCTTCATCCCTCCAGTTGTTCCAGTCTCTCAGCCAATCATCGTAAGGAAACCAACACTCAACTGGAGAGACCTAGATAGGTAAGTGCTGTGATTTTAAGTGGAACTTTCACTAATTCTACACGTTTAAAAAAAAAACAAAAAAAAAAAAACAGACGTTTCTTAATATACAGGGGGAGCGGGTAGCTAGTTTTGAAAGGTACCCAGCTCACACTTCCACTCTCGCCACCTAAGCAACTCCTCCTCTCTCCCTCTCTCCCTGCAATCTTCTGGGACACGTCACAGGTCCCAGAAGATTGCCCGACCACTGAGAAGGTGCAGCGCGACTCACGCATGCGCAGTGCGTGTCTGGCTGCGAAGCCGCGAGCTGTCACAGCCGGGTGCCCACACTTGCAATGCCAGGGCCGCTGAGAGGAGAGGGAGAGGAGCGAGGCTTCCGGCGGCCGCATCGCTGGAAAGTGGCACAGGTGAGTGTTTTTTAAAAGTCATAGATACGCTTTTTGTAGCGGCTGACTTTTAATAAACGTAAAAACGTCTGGAACTCCGCTTTAAAGTGTTACTAAACCCACAACAGTAAAATCAGTCTGTATATGCAGTAAAGAATGCTTGTTATACTCACTGTGGAACCTAAGGGGTTGATCCTGTGCATTGTGTAAAAAGTCTGTTTGATCCCTTCTTCTCTGATGCTCCCCTTCTTCCACTGTCCCCAATCCATCTGCTGATAGTACAGAGCCTTGGGGGCACTCTGCACATGCCCAGTTTGGTGTGTATTGCTTTTTTTTTTTTTGGGGGGGGGGCATGTGATCATCACAGGGCCAATCAGCACTGTCCAGACAGAGGGTTAGGGGTCCTGCAGCCACATAGGACAGTCAGAGGAGAATGAATACTTCTCCTACAAGTTTTAACCGGACACTGATAGAAGTCACAAGCAGGGCTGGTGCAAGTATTTTTGACACCCTAGGTCAGGGGTTTCAAACTAGCGGCCCTCCAGCTGTTGCGAAACTACAAGTCCCATGAGGCATTGCAAGGCTGACAGTTACAAAGCATGACTCCCACAGATAGAAGCATGATGGGACTTGTAGTTTCGCAACAGCTGGAGGGCCACCAGTTTGAGACCCCTGCCCTAGGTGAAACCTCATTTTGCCGGCCCCCCCCCCCCCCCCTGGCTCCATCCCTGACTCCACGCCCTTTACCCTGCCCATGTATACCCCACCTTTTTAATGAAGCACCCATCAAATGCAGCCCACCAGCACCCATCAACTGCAGCCTCACCAGCGCCCCATCAAATGCAGCCTCACCAGTTCCCATCAATGCAGCCTCACCAGTGCCCATCAATGCAGCCTCACCAGTGCCCATCAATGCAGCCTCACCAGCGCCCATCAATGCAGTCTCACCAGTGCCCATCAAATGCAGTCTCACCAGTGCCCATCAAATGCAGTCTCACCAGTGCCCATCAAATGCAGTCTCACCAGTGCCCATCAAATGCAGTCTCACCAGTGCCCATCAAATGCAGCCTCACCAGCGCCCATCAAATGCAGCCTCACCAGCGCCCATCAAATGCAGCCTCACCAGCGCCCATCAAATGCAGCCTCACCAGCGCCCATCAAATGCAGCCTCACCAGCGCCCATCAAATGCAGCCTCACCAGCGCCCATCAAATGCAGCCTCACCAGCGCCCATCAAATGCAGCCTCACCAGCGCCCATCAAATGCAGCCTCACCAGCGCCCATCAAATGCAGCCTCACCAGTGCCCATCAAATGCAGCCTCACCAGCGCCCATCAAATGCAGCCTCGCCATCGACCATCAAATGCAGCCTCACCATCGCCCATCAAATGCAGCCTCACCATCGCCCATCAAATGCAGCCTCACCATCGCCCATCAATACAGCCTCACTAGCGCCCATCAAATGCAGCCTCACTAGCGCCCATCAAATGCAGCCTCACCAGCGCCCATCAAATGCAGCCTCACCAGCGCCCATCAATGAATGTTTCTTACTTCCATTCATTCGGGAGTCGGGACACAGACACAGACACAGTCCACCGCCACTGCGCCTCTGACACTATGTGCGAACGGAGCGGCGGCTGCCTAATGAGAATTAGTTGCTTGCAGCAGAAGAGAAGAGAGTAGGAACACCAGTGGCCGGGCGCCATAAGCAGCAGTGCGCCCTAGGCGGCTGCCTAGTTTTCCTAGTTTTCCTAGTGGTAGCACCGGCCCTGGTCACAAGACAGCTATATACTGCTGATGAGAAAATGTATTTAGCAGTTTATATTTACTAAAATAATTGCATTTCCATGTTCTGTGTACTGTGGGAGACCAGATATAGTGAATACAGGTCCTGGGATTAGTAACACTTTAACATAAAAAAATATACCCTATGATAAGTCCACCTTTAAAAATTAAAAATAATACATGCAACAGATAGTCAGTCATAAATTTATAACATTTGTTTTTTTTATTTTTTTCAGCTCCTCATTGTTTACTGAGAACAGCGACCTGAGTGAAGATTGCCCGGTCAGCATAGGACTCAGAGAAGCGGTCAGCTCATACATGTTAATGACAGAAGACAAGGACTCAAAGTCAACAGAGAGAAAACATCGGTGGAAAAAATCATAGAGACTACTTTCCTCTGCTACGGTTCTGTCAAGCCACTTCATTGACTGGGAGATGACACTGTGATCACTTTTCTCAAAATGAGAAGTTTCTAAAAAAAAAAACTAACAAACTTTAAAAAAGGATATTTATCTGGTTCGGTACCCGTTCAGCAAGATTTTGCAGGTCAATCCTTACTGACTTGTGCTGCTTAAAGGACTTTATTGCTCTCTATTTATTGCAGCTGTGCTGCTTTCCATTGTATCTTTGTAGTATTTTGTGTTTATTAAAAAATTAATATTCTAATTTAAAATTGACTCTTTTTATATAGAAGATACAGACCTTGGCAGGCTGAGCCAAGAAAATGAGAATAAAGCTTAATGAGTTATTTCATATATACACTGTTTTGAAAAAAGTATTGGGACGCCTGCCTTTACACGCACATGGACTTTAATGGCATCCAAGTCTTAGTCTGTAGGGTTCAATATTGAGTTGGCCCACCCTTTGCAGCTATAACAGCTTCAACTCTTCTGTGAAGGCTGTCCACAAGGTTTAGGAGTGTGTCTATGGGAATGTTTGATCGTTCTTCCAGAAGGGCATTTGTGAGGTCAGGCACTGATGTTGGACGAGAGTGCCTGGCTCGCAGTCTCTGCTCCAATTCATCCCAAAGGTGTTCTATCGGGTTGAGGTCGGGACTCTTTGCAGGCAAGTCAAGTTCCTCCACCCCAAACTCACTCATCTTTTATGGCCCTTGCTTTGTGGACTGGTCCAAATCATTTTGTGGAGGACGGATTATGGTGTGGGGTTGTTTTTCAGGGGTTGGGCTTGGCCCCTTAGTTCCAGTGAAGGGAACCAAGAAATTTTGGACAATTTCATGCTTCCAACTTTGTGGGAACAGTTTGGGGACGGCCCCTTCCTGTTCCAACATGATTGCACACCAGTGCACAAAGCAAGTTCCATAAAGACATGGATGAGTGAGTTTGGGGTGGAAGAACTTGACTGGCCTGCACAGAGTCCCGACCTCAACCCGAAAGAACACCTTTGGGATGAATTAGAGCAGAGACTGAGAGCCATGTCTTCTCGTCCAACATCAGTGCCTGACCTCACAAATGCGCTTCTAGAAGAAGGGTCAAACATTCCCATAGACGCATTCGCAAAAAAGTGTCAAAAAGTAAAAACCACAACAGACATTTTTTGACAATTCCTATATTAAAGCTGTTCTGCACACACTTTTTTGCCTAAATCTCACTGCCTTCCAAATCTGGCAAAGAGTGCTAAATAGCCGTTTTGCTATGCACCCATTCCTCTCTGCGGGTGTGGGCGGGGTTTGTGCGGGGATCCGCATCACTTCCTTTGATTCCTGCACTGTCTCCTAGGATCTAATGTCATTCATCCCAGGAGTCAGTGCGGACAGCCGACGAGAAATCTTGCGTGATTTCATGGACGCCACCCGTTGTTATGGCAACATAGTGTTTTTTTCGGCGCTGTTGTCAGTGCGCATGCGCGGGAACCAGCGAGGCCTTCGAACGGGAACAAGGAAGTGATTGTTCAAATGCCCACAAGCAAAATGGAAATTAAGCTGTTTTTATTTTCAAAGTGCAGATTTCGAGACAAAACTGATATGGATACACGACAGACACAGAAAAAGTGAGTTTAACGTTTTACTTAAAATACTTTTTAACAGGAGAAGAAAAAAAAAGAATTGTGTGCTGAACCGCTTTAAAAAATAAAAATAAAAAGTGTCCCGCGATGTCAATCCATCTTCAATCATGCCGCCCGACGGACCCGAAAACTAGAAAAAATAAGAAAAAACTCTGCCTCCATGGGAGGCCTCCCGGTGACTTATGTCTTTTGGCTGTGACAGCTGTTATATGGGCAAGGGCGGGTCATCCATTGACGTAACCGGATGCCCCCTCTGATGTCACATGACATCAGAAGGGGGCGGGGTCACTCGGTTACATCACCCGGTAGCCCTGACCTTGCCTATTTAACAGCTGTCACAGCCAAGAGACAGCAGTCGGCGGGAGGCCTACCATAGAGGTGGAGCTTTTTTATTTTTTTCTATTTTTGGTGTCCGTCAGGCGGTGTGATTGAAGATTGATGGACATCGCAGGACACTTTTTAAATAAAGGAATTGTCAAAAACTGTCTGTTGTGGTTTTTACTTCTTGACACTTGGTACAATGTACACGATACCCATTCACATGGGGGGGGGGGGGGGGGGGGGCGGTATCTGGGGGCCCCATTGTTAAAGGGGACTTCCAGATTCCGATAAGCCCCTCGCCCGCAGGCCCCGACAACCAATGGCCAGGGAAGAGGCTCTTTTCCCCATCAACATGTGGGCAGTGTGGAGTTCCCCATAAAATCTATACCAGACCCTATGGGTTTGGTATGGATTTTGGGGGGGACCTCATGCCGTTTTTTTTCTTAATTCTGTCATAGGGTTACCCTTAATACACTGTATTATATACTCTGCACTGCGCTATATACCCTGCACTGTATTATATATACTACACTGCTTGCACTATATACTCTCAACTGCATTATATATACTATACGGACTGTACTTTATACTCTGAACTGCATTATATATACCATATGGACTGCACTATATACTCTAAACTGCCTTATATAGACTATTCAGACTGCTCTATATACTCTGAACATGCCTTATATACTGTATACTATACAGACTGCACTATGTACTCCGAACTGCCTTATATATTCTATACGGACTGCACTATATACTCTTAACTGCATTATATATACACTGTGTTATATACTCTCCCCTACACTGTGCTATATACTCCGCAGTACGCGGTGTTATATACTCTGCCCTACACTGTGCTATAAACTACGGAGTACACTGTTATATACTCTACCCTACACTGTACTATATACTCTGCAGTACACTGTTATATACTCTGCCCTACACTGTGCTATATACTTTGCAGTACACTGCTATATACCCTGCCCTACACTGTTATATACTCTACACTGTCATATATACTCTGCCTTACACTGTTATCATAGTTGCCAACATTGTAAAAAAAATTATAGGGACACTTTTTTTGCCTGTAGGTGGAGTCTTATTATAACCAGGGGGTGGGGCATTCATTTTTAGGTGTGACATAGCGGAAAAAGAAAAATGTGGTGAAAATGGGCGTGGTTTAAGCAGAATATTGGGCATGGCTTAAAGGGCCGTGGCTCAAAGGGTGTGGGGTTAGAGTCTGAGATGAATGAGAGAGAGAGAGAGAGAGAGTGAGAGATAGAGAGAGAGAAAGAGAAGGAGAGAGAGAGGAAGGAAAGAAAGAGGGGTGGAGGGACAGCAGGCCCATATCCTACACCACAATAGAAATGTGTGTACTTCAGAAAGTTTAACAATCAGCAGATGAAAGATGCTCCAAAGACCTGGTGTTAGCGATACAATCATCATGGCACCATGGATGATATGGTGTCAGGATGATTGAAGCGCATTATTTCTATTATTACATTGTAATATAAAATTAAATCATTCAATAAAATTCACCATAATGCAGAATCAGTGGGAGCCCTGAGAGTGTCACTTGCCACATTGCCTGCCACCAGATGCCATCAGGTGCCCCCAGCAGAGTCCGTCCTTACATCAGATGTCCCCAGCAGCATCCCTTTTTATATCAGGCATTCCCAGCAGAGTCCCTCCTTACATCAAGCATTCCCAGCAGAGTCCCTCCTTACATCATGTCCCCCGCAGCAGAGTCCGTCCTTGCATCTGGTGTCTCTAGCGGAGCCCAGTCCTTACATCAGTGTCCCCAGCAGAGCCCCAGTATTTCCTTACATCAGTGTCCAAAGCAGAGACCCTGTACTTTCTTACATCAGTGTCCCCAGCAGAGCCCTGGTACTTCCTTACATCAGTGTCCCCAGTGGAGCCCAGTCATTACATTAGTGTCCCCAGTGGAGCCCAGTCATTACATTAGTGTCCCCAGTGGAGCCCAGTCATTACATTAGTGTCCCCAGCGGAGCCTAGTCCTTACCTCAGTGTCCCCAGCGGAGCCCAGTTCTCACATCAGTGTCCCCAGTGGAGCCCAGTTTTTTACATCAGTGTCCCCAATGGAACCCCGTTGATTCCTTACATCAGTGTCCCCAGTGGAGCCAAGTCCTTACATCAGTGTCCCCAGAGGTGCTCAGTCCTTACATCCGCACTTAATATCTAGTGTCAATGTATTGAGATTACATTTTTGGAATGCTCATAGATGAGGCTCATAGTGAAATGTAGCCCCATGTTTTCCATCTTTATCATCCGCCTCTGGGTTGCAAGTTCACTACATGAAGTTCCATTGTGCATCATGTTTCAAGTGTATGTTAAGTTTCCATCACAGGTCTATACAAGGCCAAAAACACCAGAAGAGGGGAAAAAGAGGGTCACATGGGTCTATCAACCACAGTGAGGTACCTTTTTGTATAAGGTCATGTCTGAAGTTAAAGGAAACCTTTATTAGCATTTTTTTACTTGCTTTTGAAAATGCCAATTAGCTGCTTGTCCCTTGATTCAGTTATTTTAGCATTACTGAGCCAAAACAGTTACATCAGTGTCCCCAGCGGAGCCCAGTCCTTACATCAGTGTCCCCAGTGGAGCCCAGTCCTTACATCAGTGTTCCCAGCGGAGCCCAGTCCTTACATCAGTGTCCCCAGTGTAGCCCAGTCCTTACATCAGTGTCCCCAGCGAAGCTCAGTCCTTACATCAGTGTCCCCAGCGCAGCCCCAGTCCTAACATCATTGTCCCCAGCGGAGCCCCAGTCCTTATATCAGTGTCCCCAGCGGAGCCCCGGTCCTTGCATCAATGTCCCAAGCAGAGCCATAGTTACCCCCTCTCCCTGTAAATAGTTGCCCCCCTGTACATAGTTACCCCCTCCCCATAGTTACCCCCTGTACATATTACACCCTCCCCCTGTACATAGTTACCCCCATGTACATAGTTACCCCCATACATAGTTACTCCCTCCCCATAGTTACCCCCTGTACATATTACCCCCCTCCGCCTGTACATAGTTACCCCCCTGTACATAGTTACCCCATCCCCATAGTTACCCCCCTCCCCATAGTTACCCCCTGTACATATTACCCCTCCCCCTGTATATAGTTACCCCCCTGTACTTAGTTACCACCTCCCCATAGTTACCCCCTGTAAATATTACCCCTCCCCCTGTACATAGTTACCCCCTCCCCTGTACATAGTTACCCCCCTGTACATATTACCCCCTCCCCCTGTACATAGTTACCCCCTGTACATATTACCCCCTCCCCCTGTACATATTACCCCCCTCCCCCTGTACATATTACCCCCCTCCCCCTGTACATAGTTACCCCCTGTACATAATACCCCCACCCCTGTACATAGTTACCCCCCTATCCCCCTCCCCCTGTACATAGTTACCCCCCTGTACATATTTACCCCCTCCCCCTGTACATAGTTACCCCCTCCCCCTGTACATAGTTACCCCCCTGTACATTGCATCCTCCATGTACACAAGACAATGCCCGCTGTCCCCAGACATATCTATGGTGGAGATATTGCAGTAATTGCAGGGGTTACAGCTGATGGTCATATGACGCTGGCCCGGGCTGTACACCAACTTCCCCATAACACACAGAAGGCAGAGCTGAGAAAACTCCCACAACAAAAGACACCTCGTGGCAGTGGTGGCGGATATTTTTTTTGTAGCCCGCTGGCTGTTTTTGCCTAAAATATTCACGATTTCCTGGGACAAAGGCAAAATCCCGGGAATTTAATCGGGATGAAATCCGATCGAGACGAGGGTCCCAAAATCTGGATTGCAATTTGTCCCAGGAAAATCAGGACTGTTGGCAAGTATGTGTTATATACACACTAAACTGACTGACCGCACACTACATTAAATACCCTGCCTAATCTCCATTAATAAATAATATAGACGGCCGCTGTGTAAGCAGCCTTACATATTGTGGGGCATGGACTTAGCCTCACAGCAGATCATGCTTTGATTGGCCAAAGCATGCAGGTCAGGTGCATGCTTTGTCCAATAAGCAGCCGTCAATGAACTGCGATCTCGCGGACGGCCCATATGTTCGTTTGTTATGTGAACAAATTAATACACCCGATGTTCGAGACGAACTTATGTTCGACTCGAACATCGGCACCATACCTACTTATTTTGCTCTGATATTAAGAAAATGCACTTTTTATGTAACAGCATTTTAACCTAAAAGTATTGCTTTTGTTATTTTGAAAAGCCTATATAAAAGAAGTGGTGAAAAAAAAAAACACTTATTGGGTCAACAAATAATTTTTTGCATGTGGTCTCTTCGTGGTTTATGGAACTTGGGGGATGGCAGGGTATGTCCATTGCTTACATGCTTTGTGCTGAATGGTGTCCCCCTTTGGAGGTTTATGCAAGTGCAAGTGAACTGTCATGTGACACTTAATATCTAGTGTCAATGTATTGAGATTACATTTTTGGAATGCTCATAGATGAGGCTCATAGTGAAATGTAGCCCCATGTTTTCCATCTTTATCATCCGCCTCTGGGTTGCAAGTTCACTACATGAAGTTCCATTGTGCATCATGTTTCAAGTGTATGTTAAGTTTCCATCACAGGTCTATACAAGGCCAAAAACACCAGAAGAGGGGAAAAAGAGGGTCACATAGGTCTATCAACCACAGTGAGGGACCTTTTTGTATAAGGTCATGTCTGAAGTTAAAGGAAACCTTTATTAGCATTTTTTTACTTGCTTTTGAAAATGCCAATTAGCTGCTTGTCCCTTGATTCAGTTATTTTAGCATTACTGAGCCAAAACAGTTATGGAGGCTAGAGGTTAGAATTTACTTCAAGCAAATCAATGTTGAAGTGACAGAAACAGGCGATATTTAAACACGCTGAACACAAATTTTCACAAATTTTCCAAAACCGACTTGAGTGGGAAGAAGCTCACATTCGATGGCGTCTGGCACTTTGGAGAGGTGTTCTCTTGACGGATGAATCCCAGTTTTCACTGTACAGGGCAGATGGCAGACAGGGTGTATGGCATTGTGTGGGTGAGCGGTTTGCTGATGTCACATTTGTGGATGGAGTGGCCCATGGTGGCAGTGGGGTTATAGTATGGGCAGGCGTATGCTATGGACAATGAACACAGGTGCATTTTATTGATGGCATTTTGAATGCACAGAGATACTGTGACGAGATCCTGAGGCCCATTGTTGTGCCATTCATCAACGACCATCACCTCATGTTGCAGCATGATAATGCACGGCCCTGTGTTGCAAGGATCTGTACACAATTCCTGGAAGCTGAAAACGTCCCAGTTCTTGCATGGCGGCCAGCATACTCACCGGACATATCACCCATTGAGCATGTTTGGGATGCTCTGGATCGGCGTATACAACAGTGTGTTCCAGTTCCTGCCAATATCCAGCAACTTCGCACAGCCATTGAAGAGGAATGGACCAACATTCCACAGACCACAATCAACAACCTGATCAAATCACGGCTATGGAACGCTCTACCCACTAACATCCGCATGGAAGAAAACCATCAGGCCTTCAGAAAAAAACTCAAGACCCACCTCTTCTAAGGAACAGGAAGCACAGAACGGATCAAGCTCCTTGAGGCGATTCAGTTCGCAGTTATAGCGCTATATAAATCATTCATTCAAATTTATGCGAAGGAGATGTGCTGCACTGCGTGAGGCAAATGGTGGTCACACCAGATACTGACTGGTTTTTGGACCCCCCCCCCCCCCAATATTGTAAAACTGCACATTTTAGAGTGGCCTTTTGTTGTGGCCAGCCTAAGGCACACCTGTGCAATAATCATGCTGTCTAATCAGCATCTTGATATGCCACACCTGTGAGGTGGATGGATTATCTCGGCAAAGGAGAAGTGCTCACTAGCACAGATTTAGACAGATTTGTGAACAGTATGAAATAGAAGTAGGCCTTTTGTGTACATAGAAAAAGTCGTAGATCTTTGAGTTCAGCTCATGATAAATAGGGGCAAACACAAAAGTGTTTCATTTAGAATTTTGCTCAGTGTCTATAAAGGGTAGAGTATTGTTATCACTAGTAGTACCGCAGCCAAATACATAGCATAATATTCCTACACCTTTACCTCTCAGGATTCAGTAAGATCACTGTGATATTTAAAGGGGTTGTAAAGGTTCGAGTTTTTTCACCTTAATGCATCCTATGCATTAAGGTGCAAAAACAGCTGTTAGTGACCGGTCCCCCAGCCCCCCCCCCCCGCCCAGTTTTTAACTTGTCCCATGGGGACGTGCTGTCTCCCAGGGTTCTCGGCTCTTGATTGGAAAGATTGAAAGCAGCGCAGCCAAATTTGCTCCCGCTGCTGTCAATTAAATCCAATGAGACGGGGGCCGGGGGGCGGGGCCGAGTCCTGCATTCAGCGTCTATGGATGCCGAATGCTGAACTCGGGAGCGCGAGCGCAAGGTAGCCCCTGGAAGAGCGCTTCTCCTAGGGGGTTATCTGATGCGGGGACGAGCCGCGAGAGCCGCCGAGGGACCCCAAAAGACGAGGTTCGGGGCCACTCTGCGCAAAATGAGCTGCAGAGTGGAGGTAAGTATGATATGTTTGTTATTTAAAAAAAAAAACACAAATCTTTAGTGTCACTTTAAGTCACACAAACTTTTATTCTGAAGATTACAATGGTATTTTGATTCTGAGGTGGTTACGTGTTTTACATATCTTTTCTATTTCCTCAGACTATATGGAAATATCTAAAATTATGTAAAGATACCATTATTCATAATAATCATAGTAATCATATAGTAATTTTATTACACATATTTTTTCAGTGATAATACTCCATAAATCAATACCTAAACTTAATTTATTTATATACTTACAGCATTTATATTTTTTTAGTGTTAGTATGCAATGCACAGCGCAGAAATCCCAAACCACCTGGAGGGGGACAGCATAAAATGCTAGATGTACTGTGTTATAGTTTGATTTATACATTTTCATATTTTTATTTTGCAATAAAAGTTTTTATTGAGTTATTGATAAAGAGTGATACAAAGTATCGAACATGAAAACATAAATGATATGTATGATAAAGGACGAACAAAAAAACTTCCCCGAAACGGTCAACATTTTCTGTGATGAATGATGTCACACCTTAAAATTTTAATTCTTGAGTTTGTTTTAACCATTATAGATAACAGACAGTTCCATATGGTACGTTAGGGCAGAGTGCACCAAAATTGTTGCAGTTTGAGTCTGAAGTACATAGAGTGCCATAGAATATTATAGGTAAATTATGAGATAGTGTTAAATACCCTTCCTTTTTTAATTTATAATATGAAAAAAAAAAAAAAACAACCTCTCTTTTCAGATTCTTGGATTAAAGGGAAAAAGAGGGTGTTATTTATATTGGGAATTTTAAATTGAAGGGACTTTAACGCTGTCCCATAATATTATATTGCAATTTAAGTATAGCAGTCAGTCTTTTTTCTTTTTTTTTTACACAAAATATTTGTTATTTAGGGGTTTTAATAGTGTTAGATACGGGCACAGTTCTTTCTATATACATACATTGAGCGCATTGACAGATGTCTTTGTTGGACAATGTATACTTCACTATAGGGGTACTTTGAAAACTGCACAGCTTTTTGACCACAATTCAGTGCAAATATCTGAGGCTTCATCAATTTATCATATTGCTAGGCATTGGAAATAACAACCTCATAATTATAATATAAAGATAAAATTAAATAAACAGTTATATAATCCACCAAAATAAATCAGAATGATAAAGTACAATGCATTTATTTTTTTTAAATTCTATATTTTATTTTCAGAAAAAAAAAATTCTTTATGCATAAACAACAAAGGAAAAAAAAATAAAAAATACAATTTCATTGCATGCGTATCACACAACATATCATAATTATATATCGTTTCATTTTACATCCGGTTAAAAAATAAAAAAGGACAATGCATTTAAACTCATTATTTGACATACAGAATAATTACACAGTTAACAGTAATTAATAAATGAAGACTACATTAAAAAATAAAAAGTATAAAATTTATGTAAAAAAATGAATTCAATTAACTTTCATAAAACAAACAAAACAGTTACAAACTCATAACAGTACATCGAATCCACCTTAAAAATACTTTAAATTCTTATCGGAGGTGGGATTTCCTCAGTTCTTTTCACAGTTTTATATTATACTAAAACCTTAAATTTAAGGTATTTTGTTAGCATATACACCCCCAATTCGTGACCATAGTATTGTTATGGCTGTACATACTTTCATGTGTTTTTTGCATTATTACTGACTTATAATTGCATTCTCTGTTCACAATGTATATAGATTGCATCTATGTTTCTGTGCCTGATCTTGACAACTCTAACCTCGATTTGCCATGTACTGCTTTTGTTTACTTTGATGTATCTCTTGCGTTACCCTATATCTGATTTTCTTAACAATTTAAAGAATGCATAAAAAAAACTTTCAATGTAGATAATAATACAAATAATATATATTAGATATTATTATTATTTTATCAACCTTTTTTGCATTGGATTTGGGTATTATAAATTGACTTACTCTGATAGGCAGTCTCAGTGCTTTGTTGGTTTTAAGATAACAATCAAAATTTTCACAATAGTCTATCATATGCACTTTAAAAATGATTTTGAAGACAAACTAAAAAATTAGTAATGAGAAAATGAATAAGTGAATACTACTACTACTACTACTACTACTAATAATAATAATAATAATAATAATAATATTAATTGAGGCTGGAAGTGTGTGCTATTATTGTTACTGCCTCACTGTTAAAGTGTATGTCTATGCGTTACCGAAATTTACCACCAGACCTCCCTCTTTCCTTCTAGAGCCTGTCCTGTTATTGTTTCCCCTTTACCTTAGTTCTTGTAGTAATAAACACTGTTTAACTCCCTATGACAGTGATGGTGAACCTTGGCACCCCAGATGTATTGGAACTACATTTCTCATGATGCTCAACTACACTGCAGAATGCATGAGCAATATGGGAAATGTAGTTCCAAAACATCTGGGGTGACAAGGTTCGCCATCACTGCCCTATGACATCATCACCAAGCTTTTAAAGTTCTTGCACGGGCAATTGCTGGGAGCTCGGTTCCTATTGATGTACTCACTCCCCTTCCACCAGAACTATATCTCCCAAGAGCCCTTTTCCTGCTCTCAGTATTTTGGCAGGCTCTTTGAAATCAAGGCAGCAGTATTGTTTTGCAGGGGAAAAAAAAATCAATGAAGTTATGTAGTTGTCCCATACCCGGTAGAGGCCGAACTAATGAGAGGACTCTCCTTTACAGCTCCTGTCCTGTTTTTCCCCTGAGATTGGTACCAGGGTATGCCAGGACACACAGTGACTTAGGCACCTATACGAAGTCCCGGCAAGCAGAAGAACTAAATCCTGCAGTGAAGTAGAAGCTGACGAGTATGAACCTGTGGCGAAAGTCGCTACAGAGCTTGCAGAAATGGAAGATAGCAATGTTGCCAGACAGGCAGAAGTTGGTAGCAGTTGAGATACAGATTCGGAAGACAAGAGCGTAAACAGTAGCTTGGCCTGAGGTCAGTATCAGATGAGCAGGAGATGAGACAAAATGATAAGCAACATGAGGACTCAAGAAACAAGACAGAGGTCAGGTAATGAAGGGATCAAGATCAGACATGGTCAGAAGGCAAACCGGGTATAAACACAGGAACAAGCAGGGTCTGGTCACAGGAGCTGATGACCACTCAGCAATGATCTTGAGCCTTATGCCCCGTACACACGATCGGACTTTCCGACGACTAATCCATGGAATTTAGTTTGAAAGCTGTTGGCTCCAACTTGTCTTGCATACACACGGTCACACAAATGTTGGCCAACTATTACGAACGTAGTGATGTACAAGACGTACGGTAAGCCGATAAAAAGGAAGTTCAATAGTCATGTGATATCTCCATTACGAATGCTAGTTTTACAAGACATGTGTGTTTGTACTTTGGACTTTTGTCTGACGGACTTGTGTACACGCGATCGGAAAGTCCGACAACCCACATTTGTTGGCGAAAAATTTGAGAGCATGCTAGCCAATATTTGTTGGTGGAAAGTCCGACAAAAAATGTCCGATGGAGCATACACACAGTCGGACTTTCCGCCAACAAGCTCACATCCAACATTTCCCATCTGAAAATCCAATCGTGTGTATGCAGCATAACAGTGCTTTAAATAGGCCACTGGATGCCAAAAGCCCATTCAACATGCACGCACGCCTTAGGGCAAACGTGCCCATGGCCTTTAATCTATGCACAGGTCTGTGGGACGCTCAGTGAGCATGCTCAGTTCCTTGGGCAGGAATACAATCTTGCTCCGCTGGAAAGTCCCGCGGATTGTCCACCGGACTAAGTCCGTCGGATAGTCTGATCGTTTGTATGCGGCATTACTTTTACATATACTTTTACCTATAGGTAAGCCTATAAGGCTTACCTATCGGTAGTGTAAATATCTCCTAAACGTGTGCTGTTTAGGAGATACCTCACTTGTAGTGCGCCAATGTCGTCATCGGCGCATTCGCTGTGAAGAAACAGACCACTGTGCAGTTTCTGCCCCCAGCATGTGTCGTGACGCATGCAGGGGAGTGAGGTCACGCAGCCCCGGCCAGTCACAGAGACGGAGTCCGCGGCCACGGAAGGAATGCAATGCATACTAGCCCATTATGCTTTTAATTTTCAGGCCTTGCGGGGAACAAAAGAGTAAGTAAACCCGTTTACTTCCTCTTGAAATGCCGTGCCAAAAGTGTATCTTCCACCATAAGACACTCTATGCCGCTCACCTCAACAGTAGGAACCCTGAGTCAACAAAAGGTCAAAAAAGCTTTCCCAAACGGGCAAAATCCTGGAGAGTAGCGACCTCTTCAGAGCACGTGGATCACCATATCAGCTCGTATGCCGGGAATCTCAGCATAAGATCATCAGTGTCCAAGTACATGCAAATAAAACAGGAAACATCTAGTGCTCTCTGCTAGCATATGTTTAATAAATTAAAAGAATCACACTTACATAAAAGGCACTTCCATTAAGTGCCAGCCAACAAGCGTTCTATCACATAAAACCACTTGGAATCAGCATATGGAGACGGCCGTGGGTAACATAGCTCCTTGTCGAACCCAAAGTCCATATAAGCATCGCTGGAATTAAAGTTCTGTGTAGACTTAGAAGCCCGTAGTACATGCAACGATATAGAAAGTAACTTGTTGTACAGCTCTATATTCCTGCAATAGCCATGAAATCTTTATTGTTTTTTTCCAGAGACTATATACACACTGGTTTGATGAAAGCAAAAATCAAGCTGCCAGCTTTTTACCTTTGTGAATTAACGGATGGAGGAGGCAAAGTTAAATATTTCTGAGAACTAAAGCTTATAGTTCTAAAAAGTGTTGGTACCCTCTCTATGCTACAAAGTGGTTTGACACAGGAGTGGGTGGATAACCAGAGTATGTACATTTGCAAATCTTTAGCAACTGTTCCCTTCTGTACAGTATATTACAACTGTTTAACTGATTGTCTAGCTCAAGTTAACTTTAAAGGAAACTTGTTAAAAAAAAAAAAAGTTATTTAATTAGGGGGCGGGGCTGACGTCTGACATCATTGATCGGCTTTCCCCGATGTTTACACAGACCTCTCCCCGTTCTTCAGCTCTGACCCAAGCTGATTTTTAATATACATGTAAAACATCATTCAAAAACGGAAAGTTTTTTTTTAGCATTACCTTTTTTTTTCTTGTCATGTTGTCTGCTTCCTGTCTATGGTGATCGCGGATATGGGTGGGGATAGTGCGGATATGGGCGGGGATAGTGCGGATAGTTCGTAATATCCGCAATCTCCTGGGAGCTTGTGTCATAGTTCCCAGGAGTCAGTGCGGCGGCCTGCTGACGCGAGTTTCTTACTTGCACAGCTCCGTTGCCAGCACAACGTGGGCGGGACTTCCGACGACGCCGCCCCTTGCGATGGCAACCTGAGCTGTTGACGACGCTCCTCTTTACAGTTACTGCGCATGCGCGAGATTGGTAATACAAGGCGCAGTGCATGCTGGTCGAGCAGTGGCACTGTATCCCGGAAGAGGATGCCTGTGGGCTTCACATGCCCACAGGCAAGATGAGACCCTGCAACAACAACTATTAAAAGTTGATATTGCTATAGAAAACGGACATCTTTAAGAAAAACATGCAACAAGTGAGTTATAAGTGTTAAGGACATAATCGTTGTGATTGTGCCAAAAACAAGAAAAAAACGTTTAGGGCAGTGGAGCCCCGCTTTAAGCCTCCAAGTGATTGAAAAACAAAAATGCAGTTTACCTTTGTTAAAAAAACACACTTTGCCTTTTACCTGGTTCTAAAGAAATAAAACCCATTGGCATTTTATTTTGTCAAGACTTTACAACTTCATGGTTTGTTTTATTTTTATTTATATCACAGATATTACCTTCTTGAATTGAGTTGGATTATTAGGGAAGCCTATTAGCAAAGTGCACTTTATTTTCTGTGCAATTATTCAGTTCATTTTTTTGTCTATGAAATTATTTATGCTTGAGGACTGGCAGATTGGCGATTTTCTAAACCAAACTGTCATCTTGTCTGAAAAATATGCAAGTAAAATTTTTTGTTTTAGCTTTGTGTCATCCTTTGTACTGTGCAAGCCATCTCATCCACAAGGTAAACTGACATCAGTATTTTAAAAGGATATAAAAGAAAGGTGCTATCTGCAAAAAAGAATAATAAATAAATAAAATATATATATATATATATATACCTAGCGTGATTGTCTGTGATGGCTGCAATATAAGCCCTGCCCCCCAAATAAGCCCTAGTTAAAGTCCTTGTAGGTCTTATTTTCAGGGTAGGGCTTATTTTCGGGGAAACAGGGTAGGGCTTATTTGGGGGGCAGGGCTTATATTGCAGCCATCACCGAGAATCATGCTAGGTCTTATTTTCGGGGAAAGAGGGTGTGTATATATATATTTTTTTCATATATATATATATCTATATATATATATATATAGATATATCTATATATATATTTATATTTCTATATATATATATATATATATATATATATATAGCTATATATAGATAGATAGATTTAGATAGATAGATAGATAGATATATCTATATATATATAGAAAGAGATCTCTCTCTCTCTCTCTGCAGGCCTCACTTGCCTCAGTTAAGGTCAGCGTTCATGCCTCCACCATCAGGAAAAGACTGGGCAAAAATGGCCTGCATGGCAGAGTTCCAAGGAGAAAAACCACTGCTGAGCAAAAAGAACATCAAAGCTCGTCTCAATTTCTCCACAACACATCTTGATGATCCCCAAGACTTTTGGGACAACATTCTGTGGACCGATGAGACAAAAGTGGAACTCTTTGGAAGGTGTGTGTCCAAGTATATCTGGCGTAGAAGGAAAACTGCATTTCAGAAAAAGAACATTATACCAACAGTAAAATATGGTGGTGGTAGTGTGATGGTCTGGGGCTGTTTTGCTGCTTCAGGACCTGGAAGACTTGCCGTGATAAAAGGAACTATGAATTCTGCTGTCTACCAAGAGATCCTGAAGGAGAATGTCCAACTATCTGTTCGTGTACTCAAGCTGAAACGAACTTGGGTTCTGCAGCAGGACAATGATCCTAAACACACCAGCAAGTCCACCACCGAATGGCTGAAGAAAAACAAAATGAAGACTTTGGAGTGGCCTAGCCAAAGTCCAGACCTGAATCCTATTGAGATGTTGTGGTATGACCTTAAAAAGGCCGTTCATGCTCGAAAACCCTGTAATGTAACTGAATTAGGACAATTCTGCAAAGATGAGTGGGCCAAAATTCCTCCAGGACGCTGTAAAAGCCTCATTGCACGTTATCGCAAACGCTTGGTTGCAGTTGTTGCTGCTAAGGGTGGCCCAACCAGTTATTAGGTTTAGGGGGCAATCACTTTTTCACACAGGGCCATGATGGTTTGGATTTTTTTTCACCTTTAATAATAAACACCTTCATTTACAAATTGCATTTTGTGTTTACTTGTGTTGTCCTTGACTATTGTTTAAATTGGTTTGATGTTCCGAAACACTTAAGTGTGACAAACATGCAAAGGAACAGGAAATGAGGAAGGGGGCAAACACTTTTTCACACCACTGTATATATATATATATATATATATATATATATATATATATATATATATATATATATATATATATATATGAAAATAATATAATATAAATATGCTTCGTTGAAAAATATTTTTTAATTCAACACTTGGATACATATATATTTTATTTATAAAGCATTTTTTTATGTGTTACATAATAAATAACCTAAACAGAAGGCATTTTAACGCTTTAAATATCAACAACAGAAGGATTTAAAAACAATAAAACTTCCTGTCTGAAGCTTCTACAGCAACAACAAAGCATAATAGATATGTATGCCAGTGTGTGGGAGAAGCTGTTGAAACATATCGGGAAGATGTGATAAGAATCAACAAGAAAAAAAATTCAAACAACAGTGTAAACCACAATATACATTGAAAAAAAAAGCCTTTCTTCCCCAATAACAACGTTTCTTTTTTTTTTTAAAGAAACTTGTTGCAATAAAAAAAAGGTAATTAATGGCTACAAGTCATTGCCGGACCCGTACTCTGCTTTTTTAACAGAATGCCCTCTAAAAAAGAGTCAACAACATCATTCAGTATATTTGAGTCATTGCTCTCATTTATAATTTTTCAGGTAACTATGAGTCTAACATTGTCTGTTGATGACTAGTCTAAAGATTCATACAGCATATATATGGTAGTTCCCGTACCATTGCACAATGCTTATCTTTTTTTGAGCAGCAAAATTAGTCAACGACAGAGGAAAAATGTGAAGTTTCAGTTATTAGAAAAAGTAAAATTGGCAAAAAAATAATATAAATGAAATTGACTTCACTTCAAAGATGTCTTAAAGCGGAGTTCCAGCTTTTTTTTTTTTAGAAAAAAAAACCCCCATGTGAGAGTCGCAACTAACCATATACATCTGAGTATGAGTAATAACTGTATGTTTTATCGTTCTTTTTCTTTTCGAAAAACGTACTCTGCTCTCCGCAGCGAGTGCGCTCCCATCTTCAGTGTGGGCATCTGAAGCCCACTCGTTGCTTCTTCCTGGGTATAGCGCTGCTGGCTACCCAGCATGCCCCTCCCGATCTCGCGCATTCAAATATCGTAGAAAGCGCGGCATGCAAATTGTGTTGCAGGATACCCATTGACTCCTGGGATTGATGTCACTCGTATTCCAAGAGCCAATGCGTGGCAGGAAATGACGTACCTCGACACGGGGAGGTTCAGGCGGAAGGGGAGCATTCGCCTCCTAAATAAGGTACATAGATTACTGGAAAAATGGTCCAATAAGAAATTGTACAGAGATCACGAACGTGGGGGCGCAAAGTGTAAAATGTGGGTGGAACTTCGCTTTAACCACTTTAAGACCAGCCTCGTTTTGGATTTTAGGTGTTTACATGTTTAAAACAGTTTTTTTTGCTAGAAAAAAACTTAGAACCCCCAAACATTATATATTGTTTTTTTTCTAACACCCTAGAGAATAAAATGGCGGTCGTTGCAATACTTTTTTTCACACCGTATTTGCGCAGCGGTCTTGCAAGCGCACTTTTTTTGGAAAAAATTAACTTTTTTGAATAAAAAAATAAGACAACAGTAAAGTTAGTCCAATTTTTTTATATATTGTGAAAGATAATGTTACGCCGAGTAAATTGATACCTAACATGTCACGCTTCAAAATTGCGATCCTCAGTTTAGGCCGATACGTATTCTTCTACATATTTTTGTTAAAAAAAATCGCAATAAGCGTATATTGATCGGTTTGCGCAAAAGTTATAGCGTCTACAAAATAGGGGATAGATTTATTGAATTTTTTTTTTTTTTTTTTTTTACTAGTAATGGCGGCGATCTGCGATTTTTTTTTCGTGACTGCGACATTGCGGCGGACACTTCGGACACTTTTGACACATTTTTGGAACCATTCACATTTACACAGCGATCGTTGCTATAAAATTGCAGTGATTACTGTGTAAATGTGACTGGCAGGGAAGGGGTTAACACTAGAGGGCGCTGCAGGGGTTAATGTGTTCCCTAATAGACGTGATTCTAACTGTAGGGGGAGGGGACTTAAGGGGAGGAGACCGATCATGTGATCCTCTGTACTGGGATCACATGATCGGTCTCCTCTGCACTGACAGGACGTGGTGCTGTGTGTTTACACACACAGCTCCACGTTCCCGCCCGGTCCCGTTGTTTTAACGGGCAATCGCGGGTGCCCGGCGGACATCGCGGCCGCCGGGCACTCGCACCGGGTCCCGAGCGATGCCGCGGGCGCGCGCCGCCGGCGGCGCGCGCGCGCCCCCCAGGCGGCCGGGAATCCGAGGACGTCATATGACGCCCACCCAGGATGGTAGATCCACCTTGTGGGCGTCATATGACGGCGGGCGGTATTGAAGTGGTTAAGAGGTATGGGCGGAAGTGACGTTTTTGACATACAAAATACAAACTCTTGTACCGGATTGGATTTTTAAAGCTACTACAACAACAATAAAATGTATGAAATAAAATGTATGATGCACATATAAAAGTATTGATGATGTAAAATGAACTGTCCATTTGTGTAGATTAGATACAGTAAATATAGATATATTAGTAGGTAGCTTGATTACTGATGCCTTTGAAATGAAATGTGTACGGAACATACAGAAATTAAACACACAAATCATAAAATTACTTTAGACAAAGACATCTCTATAGAGAAGGTAAACAATTTGAGTTTAAATCTAGGGATCATATTTGTAAGATTTACGAGCGATTAAAATAGATGAAATGCCCTTTTCCATTTACCCATCTTTCTCCTTCTGAAGGCCCGCTGTCATTCGGCCTGTAACACCCTTAGGACAATTCCCAATATGTTGCCCCTATTTAGACTTCAGGTTATGCTCCAATTAAACCTATTCAGCTTATGTCTTATTACATGATCTAGACCAGTGGCCTCCAAACTGTGGCCCTTTTCTTGCCTTAATCAGGCCCTTGGGACCCTATACCTCCCACTGATACAAGGCACTATTCCTTCTACACCTAAAATGGGGCATCACTTCTGTCACTGATACCAACATTGGGGCACTATTCCTCCCACTGACACCAACTGTAGGGCCCTATTATTCCTTCTGTTCCCACTGACACCAATGATGGGGCACTATTCCTTACCCTGTTACCAACAATGGGGCACTATTCCTCCCAATGACACCAATGATGGGGCACTATTCCTTCCCCTAATACCAACAATGGGGCACTATTCCTCCAAATGACACCAGTGATGGGGCACTATTACCAACAATGGGGCAATATTCCTCCAAATGACACCAATTGTGGGGCGTTCACTACTCCCATTGACGCCAGGGTATTTTCTATTCACACAGTCCGGCCCCCTCAAAGGACAGTAAATTAGCCTTTTGTTCAGAAAGTTTGGAGACCCCTGATCTAGACCCTGGACAGAGAGGGAACACTCTAGCACCCAAAATAGCACATACAAATTTTTTTTTTAAAGGCATGGATCGAGCGCCTTCTACACCACCCTAATGTGAGCTCTTGTTCACTGGACAAAATTGCTACCACAAGTAGAAGGTCAAGAAGGATTCACATTAAGATGTAATTTCCTTGGTTCTATCTTAATACACCCGCAATACCTAATTTGCACACCCAGTTTGTCATATCTTGTGCATTTTAAATGTCATTGATACCCCCCATTTTTTCCGTCTATCAATGTTTCTCGTGTCTGTTATTCTCTGTAAACCACAAATAAAAAAATATTATGGAAAAAAATTGATGTTAATCTTAACTGGATGACATTTAATTTGCTAAAGCGCGTCAAATGTCTATGCATATTAGAGAAGCCAAGTCCGCATAAAGAGAGAAACATATTATATCTCTGTTGTGGCTACGCTATCCCTTTTGGATACATATCTACTTTTATACGAGGACATTACTATCCGCCTTGTTGGTATACTTCTACCGTATATTGACAACACCAGTAGTAATGTCCCCGCAGATCTTCTCAAGCCTGTAAGAACAAGTAGAATGATCTTACTAGATACTGGTTAGTCTGAGCAGTATTGAGTGGGCTCCATGCTAACCAAGATGGTGGATGTGGCTGGGTGGAGAGCAGTGTACATGCCTCAAGTGAATGAGACATGTGCACTTCTCTCTCCCACTCCTGTGAATGCCCTCCCCTTTAGTGTCATTTCCTGTGTGGTCATTTCCTGTGATGTCATTTTGCATGGAGGAAACGATTGGCTGTTGGGGCCATGACTTCCTGTTTGTCGTTTCCTTTTGTTGTCCATGAATAAATACCAAGTGGCTGTGCTCAGGAGAGGCAGTCGAGTGATGGAGCTAAGAACACGAGGACAGTGACTATGTCTGTTTACTTGGGGAAATGCGGGAGACACAAGCTTAGTGAGATGCATTATACCAAAAGTCTGGAAGGGCGCTTAATAGCGCAAGAGACATGGATTACGCATTGCGTATAGCAAAATCTCCATGTCAGAGGTTACAATTTAGGAGAGACTTTGAACAAGACCCTTAATGGCAGGATAACCAGCAGGGCCAAAGCTAGCCTATATGATCTGGGGGTGCAGTTAAAAAAAAAATTCAGGGGGCATATTATTAATAGTGTGACAGAGATGCAGGCAATCTGTATTGCCAGTTTACTCGGCATGCGCCTGTA